>ONZH01010634.1:0-128372 GCA_900303285.1 Rhinella marina
ATGTCTGTGTATAGGGAAATTATGGGAAGGGGTACGTATCTGAGAATACCTTCACTTGTTTGAGTGGAGTTAGAGGCGTGGCCTAGCATGAAAGAAAATTTCTGCAGCGCACCACGCACGCCCACGTTGTCCTTCTATACGGTTTTCATTATTGGCACTGGTATCAGGGTTGCCAACCACAATTCTTTTTTCTGGACAACTTTGGAATCACAGAGACTGGTCCGTAGGACACCAGTAAGTCCGATACTCAATGAGACGGATATAAACTTTGAGAAATCACAGGAATAATCCTACTCATATATGTATGTACAATATAAGATATAACTTTTATTGCTATATATTAAAATCATTCAAAAAGAGAGGCATCAGCCCAAACAAAAAAGCAAAAAAGCACACCACTAGCTTTTCTGTGGGTAATCTCCAATCCGTGGTAGGCGGGATGTTGGATCGGGTCGGATATGGTTGGGATAAATCAGAAAGATCACCCTAACACTAGCCCTTATCTAAAAAGGCCCTACCTACAAACGGAATAGCCGCCCCAATAGGGGTGATCCCGTATCTCGTACCTCCTGATGTCCCTGTGAAGGCCCTGAGATAGTAAAGACCATCACCAACCTGTTTCTGTGTGTACCACACCACTCTCACACAAGAAAAAGCCAAACAAAAAATTGTATACAAATATGTGCAAATATAAACATATCACAATGGTCAGTAAATAGTGGAGGTCATAGAAAATTGATGTTGCAGCAATTGATTGCAATGCTTCATTTAATGACCATTTGTGTGATATGTATACCTGCTCCAAAGGTATCTTGTCCACTAGATTACTAATGATAGAACTAACGACAATATATACAAGATAACTCAATATGACATCCAGTTACTAAGATTATAGTGATTGAGCTATTAAACCGGTCCCAACGCGTTTCGCCGTTATTTTAGGCTCCTCAGGGGACTTACACAAACCGCATAGGATAATCTCTCCCATACCACTAGCTCTAAATATCATACAACATGTAATTATGGTCAATTCTTACCTCCTTCTATATCTAGTGTTGATGTATTAATAATATATATAGATCAGATACTCAATTGTTAACACATCTATCGTAAAAACTGCATGATCACCAGGGAAAAAAAAAAAAAAATCATAGCACCCACACAGTCCATCATCACAAGTATAGGCCAAATCCTACTCAGTGTATTATAAGTTATGGCTGTATACACTGTCCATACATAATCCATGCACAGTGGTAGTTGAGCAACAATGGCTCTAACAATCCCAATAGTTTAACCCTCCGATATAAGAGCCTTATACTTGCGTGCCCGGGTGATATGGAATACTGGTTCTAACTTCCTCTTAGTGTGCAAACGCCGCAGCGCTGCTTCAATCCCCTATAATAAAGGGAGAAGCGCGGGCATTGCAGGCGCTGCCGACTCGATTTCCTCGGCGTCCCACGTGGTGATTAGGGGAAAGGAGCGCTCAATGTGTGAGTGCTTCCGATCAGATATCCCCTACTGCACACGTGATGGCTGTGGGAGTGGCTTCAGAGGTCACATGATCGGACCGGCCACAGGTGATTTTATAATTAAAACCTACCTTTTTCTTATAGTATATGATCCTGAAATGAGTACAAATCGGATCACCAATGGAAATAATTGATTATGGCGTATAAAAACTTACTTTACTAAAAAGTATAGGCTAAAGTGCCTCCATGTGCTTCATGTTCTAATTTTTTCCTTTTATAATTGTGTATGTGTGTGTCACCGTACACATTTTGACCATCATGTAGATCCTGATATCGGATAGGTCAATAATTGCAATTAGCAAAAGTTACTGTCAGGACTAGTTCATATAAAAATAAAAATACATTTTATTAGATAAAACATGTAAATTCACAGGCCTCATTCAGACCCCTAGGTGTGTGAGTGTTCAAAAAATAAATCCATCTACATTCTTTTTGTTTAAGAATCCTGTCTATATCTCCCCCCCTTATGGAGGGTACAATTGTCTCAATCATATTGAACTTGACGGGATCACTACACTTTGCATGATGATTTCTGACATGTCTGGCTATTGGTTTATCTCGTGCATTTCTAATATCGCCTATATGTTCAAGAATACGTGTTTTGAAACTCCTACACGTCTTCCCCACATATTTCATACCGCAAATGCACTGGGCGAGATATACCACGCCCTTTGTATCACAATTAGCAAAATTTCTGCAAGTAAAGGTTTTAGTCCCAGTACTGTCCATAAACGTTTTTCCTGTCCTAATATATTTACATGCCTTGCAATGGCCGCATCTGAAGGTACCAACACTTCTACTCTGGAGCCAGGTGTTTTTCTCTACAGTTTCAAAGTGACTATGTACTAAAGTATCTCGTAGACTGCGTCCTTTTCTAAAAGTGACAGAAGGATAATCTGATATGGCTCCACTGATATCCGGATCAGATTTGAGTAGTGGCCAGTATCGTTCCAAAATATTTCTCACCGCTTTCGCCCCTGAGTCATAGGTGCCAATAAGCCTAAGCATGTTTTTTGGAGGTCTTTGATTTGACTGCAAGAGGGAGGGGCGTTCCCTAGTTCTGGCAAATTGCCAGGCTTCATGAAGAGGTTGTATCGGGTAACCCCTTCATTTAAACCTTTCAACCAGTTTGTTCGCCTCCTCATCAAAAACCTCCAGATTAGAACAATTACGTCGTACTCTGAGAAATTGCCCCTTGGGTATTCCTCTTTTTAAAGGGAGAGGATGATGGCTATCCCATCGTAGGAGACTATTAGTTGAAGTCTCTTTCTGATGTAGTGTGGTTTCAATTTGGCCATCTTTCCCCCGCTTTATTAGAATGTCCAAGAAGGCAATGGAATCCCTGTTGAATTCAGAAGTGAATCGAAGACCAATATGATTCTCATTGAGTACCCTCATAAATTCCATAAATTTGGATTGTGTCCCTGTCCATAATATAAAAATATCGTCGATGAATCTGACCCATAATAAAATGGAGTCAGTCCATCCAGTTAGTGACTCCGAAAAGACAATAGTGTCCTCCCACCAGCCCAGGAGCAAGTTGGCATATGTAGGCGCACAGGGATTATCGATCGCGGTGCCCCTGAGCTGGTGGAAGAAACGGGACCCAAATATAAAATAATTACGCGTAAGGATAAACTGTAGAAGATTAATCACAAATTGGTTGTGACCCTGTAATTCTGTCCTTCTGGTATCTAAATAAAATTTGGCTGCCGCCACACCTTTATTGTGTGGGATAGATGTGTACAGTGCCTCCACATCTATGGAGGCAAATGCTGTAGATGGATCAATGGTTACCCCTTCTAGTCGCTTTAAAAGGTCGGTGGTGTCTCTCAAGTAAGATGGTAGAGCTATGACAAATGGGCGCAGTATGACATCTATGTACGTACCGGCAGCATGAGTTAAACTGCCTATGCCCGATACAATGGGGCGTCCCTTTAGGGGATTAACCCCTTTATGTACCTTTGGTAACGCATAAAAGGTAGCCACTCTAGGATGAGATGGTAATAAATATTTCATCTCATTATGGTCAATGAGTCTATCATCCAGGACTACTCTTAACAAATCTTTAAAAAGAGGAATACCCAAGGGGCAATTTCTCAGAGTACGACGTAATTGTTCTAATCTGGAGGTTTTTGATGAGGAGGCGAACAAACTGGTTGAAAGGTTTAAACGAAGGGGTTACCCGATACAACCTCTTCATGAAGCCTGGCAATTTGCCAGAACTAGGGAACGCCCCTCCCTCTTGCAGTCAAATCAAAGACCTCCAAAAAACATGCTTAGGCTTATTGGCACCTATGACTCAGGGGCGAAAGCGGTGAGAAATATTTTGGAACGATACTGGCCACTACTCAAATCTGATCCGGATATCAGTGGAGCCATATCAGATTATCCTTCTGTCACGTTTAGAAAAGGACGCAGTCTACGAGATACTTTAGTACATAGTCACTTTGAAACTGTAGAGAAAACACCTGGCTCCAGAGTAGAAGTGTTGGTACCTTCAGATGCGGCCATTGCAAGGCATGTAAATATATTAGGACAGGAAAAACGTTTATGGACAGTACTGGGACTAAAACCTTTACTTGCAGAAATTTTGCTAATTGTGATACAAAGGGTGTGGTATATCTCGCCCAGTGCATTTGCGGTATGAAATATGTGGGGAAGACGTGTAGGAGTTTCAAAACACGTATTCTTGAACATATAGGCGATATTAGAAATGCACGAGATAAACCAATAGCCAGACATGTCAGAAATCATCATGCAAAGTGTAGTGATCCCGTCAAGCTCAATATGATTGAGACAATTGTACCCTCCATAAGGGGGGGGGAGATATAGACAGGATTCTTAAACAAAAAGAATGTAGATGGATTTATTTTTTGAACACTCACACACCTAGGGGTCTGAATGAGGCCTGTGAATTTACATGTTTTATCTAATAAAATGTATTTTTATTTTTATATGAACTAGTCCTGACAGTAACTTTTGCTAATTGCAATTATTGACCTATCCGATATCAGGATCTACATGATGGTCAAAATGTGTACGGTGACACACACATACACAATTATAAAAGGAAAAAATTAGAACATGAAGCACATGGAGGCACTTTAGCCTATACTTTTTAGTAAAGTAAGTTTTTATACGCCATAATCAATTATTTCCATTGCTGATCCGATTTGTACTCATTTCAGGATCATATACTATAAGAAAAAGGTAGGTTTTAATTATAAAATCACCTCTGGCCGGTCCGATCATGTGACCTCTGAAGCCACTCCCACAGCCATCACGTGTGCAGTAGGGGATATCTGATCGGAAGCACTCACACATTGAGCGCTCCTTTCCCCTAATCACAACGTGGGACGCCGAGGAAATCGAGTCGGCAGCGCCTGCAATGCCCACGCTTCTCCCTTTATTATAGGGGATTGAAGCAGCGCTGCGGCGTTTGCACACTAAGAGGAAGTTAGAACCAGTATTCCATATCACCCGGGCACGCAAGTATAAGGCTCTTATATCGGAGGGTTAAACTATTGGGATTGTTAGAGCCATTGTTGCTCAACTACCACTGTGCCTGGATTATGTATGGACAGTGTATACAGCCATAACTTATAATACACTGAGTAGGATTTGGCCTATACTTGTGATGATGGACTGTGTGGGTGCTATGATTTTTTTTTTTTTTCCCTGGCGATCATGCAGTTTTTACGATAGATGTGTTAACAATTGAGTATCTGATCTATATATATTATTAATACATCAACACTAGATATAGAAGGAGGTAAGAATTGACCATAATTACATGTTGTATGATATTTAGAGCTAGTGGTATGGGAGAGATTATCCTATGCGGTTTGTGTAAGTCCCCTGAGGAGCCTAAAAATAACGGCGAAACGCGTTGGGACCGGTTTAATAGCTCAATCACTATAATCTTAGTAACTGGATGTCATATTGAGTTATCTTGTATATATTGTCGTTAGTTCTATCATTAGTAATCTAGTGGACAAGATACCTTTGGAGCAGGTATACATATCACACAAATGGTCATTAAATGAAGCATTGCGATCAATTGCTGCAACATCAATTTTCTATGACCTCCACTATTTACTGACCATTGTGATATGTTTATATTTGCACATATTTGTATACAATTTTTTGTTTGGCTTTTTCTTGTGTGAGAGTGGTGTGGTACACACAGAAACAGGTTGGTGATGGTCTTTACTATCTCAGGGCCTTCACAGGGACATCAGGAGGTACGAGATACGGGATTGCCCCTATTGGGGCGGCTATTCCGTTTGTAGGTAGGGCCTTTTTAGATAAGGGCTAGTGTTAGGGTGATCTTTCTGATTTATCCCAACCATATCCGACCCGATCCAACATCCCGCCTACCACGGATTGGAGATTACCCACAGAGAAGCTAGTGGTGTGCTTTTTTGCTTTTTTGTTTGGGCTGATGCCTCTCTTTTTGAATGATTTTAATATATAGCAATAAAAGTTATATCTTATATTGTACATACATATATGAGTAGGATTATTCCTGTGATTTCTGGACAACTTTGGACAACTTATCCCAAAATCACGGACGGCCAACATTTTTTAAGGAAAAAGTTGAAAACCACAATGAAGGATAAATATAAAGTAATAAAGGTCTATAGCTCAATATACTGATCAGAACTCATTACCACCATTTACTGTGAGCTGTAAAATGATGATAATTACCACGAAAATAATCTAGTATCACCAGCCTCTAAAAAATCACGGACACCTCTATTTTTTTCACGGACATAGGAAAAAAGTTGCCTATTTTTACGGACTGTCCAGAAATTTGTGGACGGTTGGAAACCCTGACTGGTATATATACAATACAGTACACTAATTTATTAACATGATTTTACTTTTCAAATATTTTGTTACTTACCCCTTCTTATCTCCTCCCATATCTCCTTTAGACACTCTGGGGTTTTTATTTTGAGATCCGACCATCGGCGTTGTATGTGACCCGGGGTCCGCACAGTCCTACACCGATGTAGCAGGCCTCGGATCACCACCTCTATGACCTCATTTTTGTGGACATGTTGATGGCGGTGTGGGCCATCATATTTCTCCCTGTCCATAACACGGACCATGTATTTCAGCTCATCAGAGCTAAACGCAGCTGCTCGTCTTGCCATCGCTATGCCTCTACGTCGTGCGTGCGTACGTACGAATAGTACGCTAAAGATTTGTACGCTAATGCGTACGTATTCAGTTAAGTAGCGTACCTTTGACAACGCTACACTGTATGTTCGTTACTTGAGTAGGAATGTTTGCATTAGCGTACGCATTAGTGTAAATTCTCAAATATGCGTATATTTTGCGTTGCCGTTGTTGAAGTCACTTTGATTTTTTCAACTTTTTTCATTGTAATAGCAACTGCAAGTAAACAAAACTATACCCTACCAGACTCCCATTATTGTTGCAGCAATTATTCAGCCGTTATAGCAAGGTTCGTTTTAGTTTCGGTTCGTACGAATCCGAACTTCAGTAAAATTCGCCGAACCGAACTTTTCAAAAGTTCGCTCATCCCTATTTATTACCTAATGAGAAGATAAGCGATAAATGCTTATAAACGGGCTGTGACCGTGTAGGTTAACAACCTAGTCGTAGCTATCACCCAACCATGTCTCAGTTATTCCCAGTATGTCATAGTCCTCCTCACACATCACTAATTCCAGTACACCAGTTTTATTAGTCAGGCTTCTGGCATTAGTGTACATACAATTAAGATGTTTTTGTATATTTTTACCCTACACCTTACAGTACCTTGTTTTAGTCCCTGCCTCCATTCCTCCTCCAGTTCCATTACCTATCCCAGGTCTCTATCTTCACCACTTATAATGTTATTATTACCCTCTCCCCCAGTCCCTAGTTTAAACACTCCTCCAACCTTCTGGCCAAATCCCCCACCCCAAACAGCTGCACCTTCCACATTGAGGTGTAGCCCATCCCTATGAGAGAGCCCAGTTCTTGAGGAACCCACACCGACAAGAAGTCGGCCCAGTTCTCCAGGAACCCAAACCCCTCCTTCCTATACCAGTTCTTGAGCCACTTGTTAACCTCCCAAATCTCCTGCTGCCTTTCTGGTGTGGCTCGTGGTACAGGTAGTATTTCAGAAAATACTACCTTTCAGGTCTTTGCCCTGAGCTTGCAACCTAAATCCCTAAAATAATTTTTAAGGACCCTCCACCTACAGTTAACTTTGTTTAACTTTCCTGGTCCCCTGCTTACTGGACCTGACGTTCCCCTTAGTGGCAGAGGAAGTGTCTGGCTGCAGCGGTGCTCTCCCTGAATGACATCCCCTCATCTGCCAATCTTGCTAAGTTGTTGGGGTGTGTCAAATCAGGGCTAGCCTCCCTGGCACTCTTCCCTGCTTTATAAACTAATAAGGATTATTTGTCAAAAATTGGTGACAGATACACTTTAAAGACTTCTGAAGACTGTAGTGAGGTGGAAATTAAGCATCATAAATAAAACATTGGCCCTGCTTTCTGCCAGGAAGGGGAGTTCCAGTCTAACTGGAGAGGGAGTTCCAGTTTAGATAGAAGGGGGAGTGAAGAAGCACATGCAGAGCTTCCACTCCTAGAAACCATATCTAATTCCCCAGTGACACCAACATTCTAGAGGGATATTCAAGAACCACACCAAGATCTTCTGTGAGACCAACACTCCAGAGAGATCAAAAAAGGTCAGCAAACTGCTTCCAGAAAGCATCAGTAACACAAGACAAAAGAGTGATCAACAAAATACAGCTATACAGACACTGCTGCAAGGTGAGGGAGCACAGCTCACACACCAGCACCTACATACCTAAACAACCACTAGGCCAGACAAATATCAGTCTGTGGACACTGATATCCACAAGTACCTGCTAGTGCCTTTCAATTGCCATCCAACCTGTCACCATACCTCCTCATCTGGTGCCAAGAGTGACTGTTATACGTTTTCTTCTGGCTTGATTCTTCAAACTTGATTGATTCTTTTTCACTGCACCGAATCCCAGGGAGCAACGGCCTAAAGGAGTATACTGTGACACAACACCTCATCAAGGTCATTACCACTCCTATCCTCTGCACCGGCTCCTCAGGGGCTCATTGTCATTGCCACTGCCAGACACCTCTCATAGAAGATCATCTCCTGGGAGAACAAAAGGATCAGGTTTTATTGAGTTTGGCCAACAATGCATTAATGTGTATGAGGGTTTTTAAACAGACAGACTAAGGCTAGTTTGACATTTGCGGCATGGATTCCGGCAGAGAACAGCCTGCCGGAATTCTCTGGATCTGACCCTGCCGGATGCAATCCAAATGCCCGCCATCCCCCTTCACTATAATGGGGTACGGCAGAGATCTGGCCGCAATCTGGCAAATATGAAGAGAATTGGCCAGACAGAAACCGCTGCACTCTGCTGTTTGTGTCCAGCCAATTCCTGGCATTCTCTGTCGGATCTGGCTGCTGGATCACAGTGCCACAGACGTGAAAAAAATGGCTAAAAAATTGCACCAAATTTATCACAGTGGAACACATAAGGAATTAAGTAGGTAACAAAGTGTTAAGCAAATCAGAATATGTTTAATTCATTCTACGTACAATGTAGAAAATAAAAAAAAAAAAAACATGGAAAAGGGTGTGTTCAAATTTTTGACTGGTACAGGTATATTATATATTTCTCTTCTCACATAATTGCCCTGAGTATAGTCATTTTATTTGTGATGTTTTATAACAATATTGCTTTAGTTGTTCAACACGGTTGGAAATATCATTATCATGCCCACAAACATGTCCAGAGATGTTTCTGAAAAATCCAATATACAAATATCAAGAGAGAAAAGAAGAGAAAACTGCCAAGGCAATGATAATTTTTCATTCTGCCACTGCGCTTTATTTCAATGAAATCTCTCTTAGAGCGACTGTTTTTCTACTTAATCATTCATGCCTTGTCCAGTTAGCCTGAGTGGCATTTTTATTCCACAAGCCAAGCTTTTAAAGGTGCATTATTCAGGGCTTTTGGCACCAGCTACACTTTACTGCTTCAGCTCCTGAACATTTTTTATGAAAATGTTTCAATAGTAAAAACAAAACGCGCCTTCGAGACTTCATTTATTTTCTTGCTGGAGTTTACTCAACTGAGAAATGTTAGATTGGGATTTAGTAAAGAGTCTATGACTTTCAGGCACTCAAGATTCATTCCAGTTTGTGATGCTGATCTACCCATACTTGATATTACTATGTGCATTTACAATGTGCCTATTGGCAATTAACTTCTACTTCCTAGTAAAGTACAGTAAAATACTGATTATCTCACTAGTGATAGTTATGAATAGTATATTTTATCTAAAGAAAGCTTGAGAATTCTAAGAATGAAATAAGATGACAGTATGTAAATGCAGATACTATAGGATGGTCGCAATAACTCTATAGCAGCAGTCCCCAACCACCGGTCTGCAGCCCAGGACCAGGCCTTGGATGGATGTTTGCGGTTCCATGGCAATCAGGGCCCTGGTGACCAGTGGAGGGAGGCAGTGGACGGTGGCAGGGGACAGGGAGATGAGCGCTTCCATTGTGGAAAAGGTCACCCCCATAATCATCTGAATCGCCATCCTCAGGACAGCGATACAGATGCCTGTGCTGTGGCAGGGCAGGGGAGGGAGAGGCGTCTCCCTTCCCCGTTCCTCTGATAGGCTACAGGTACTAGGCGCCATAGAGTGCAGGATACAGGCCGGAAGAGGCCTGCATCGTATCGCTGCCAGATCGATGGAGGTAAGTATAAGTGTTTATTTTTTTGTGCAATACAGGAGAGGAGCGCTGGGGGGCACTTCTTACTGGCACATGATATGGGGGCACTTCTTACTGGCACATTATTGGGGGCACTGTGGGTGCACTTCTTATTGGTACATTATTGGGGGTATCTATGGGGGCACTTCTTAATGGTACATTATTGGGGGCACTGTGGGGGCATCTATTGGGCACTTCTTATTGATACATTATTGGGGGGCCCTATGGGGGCACTTCATACTGGTACATTGTTGGGGGCACTTCTTATTGGTATATTATTGGGGGGCACTATGGGGGCACTTCTTACTGGCACATTATTGAGGGCACTATGGGGGCACATCTTACTGGCACACTATTGGGTGGCACTATGGAGACATCTACTGAGGCCACAAAGAAGGGCCATTTTATATGGGGGGGGCTCTGCATAGGGGCATTTTATGTTATATTTATATATTTTAATATGTACCTTGTGTGAATCAGTCAGCGCTGAACAGCACCTAACCCACTTAACCCCCACCCCCCCGTCCCTGGGGAAATTATCTTGCGAGAAAACAGGTCTTTGGTGCAAAAAAGGTTGGGGGCCACTGCTCTATAGTACTGGCATAATTATGCATCAGTACAATTAGCTTTGGAGCATGCACCATCGCTGCAACAGTAATGTTTGGTTGAGGAGCAGACTTCAGCATCTAAATTTAAAATAGGAGCTTGAGTTCACCATAGTGGAGTTTGGAGTGTGACTGTTTGAGGTTGTGGACAGGTGTCTTTTATACTGATAACAAGTTCAAACAGGTGCCATTACTACAGATAATGAGTGGGGGGCAGAGGAGCCTCTTAACCCTTTCAGTACCGGAGGTTTTTTCGGTCATGCATTTTCGTTTTGCGCTCCCTGCCTTCCAACAGCCATAACTCTTTTATTTTTCTGTTCACATAGCTGTATGAGGGCTTGTTTTTTGCGGGACAAGTTGTACTTTCCAACGCCACCATTTAATATTGCATATGGTGTAGTGGGAAGCGGGAAAAAAAATCCAAATCAGGTGAAATTGCAAAAAAACCGCTATTCCGCTACAGTTCTACGGGTTTCTTATTTACAGCGTTCGATGTGCATTAAAACTGACCCGTTATTTTCATTCTACTGGTCAGTACGAATCCGGCAATACCTAATATGTATAGTTTTTCCTGCGTTTTGATAGTGGAAAAAAATTAGAAGTTGCCCTTTTTTTTTTTTTTTTTTTCCTTGTCATATCTTGACCCCTATAAACTTTTTGGTATTTATGTGTACAGAGCTGTATGGGGGCTCATTTTTTGCGGGACAATCTGAAGATTTTATTGATACCATTCTGGGGTGTGTATGACTTTTTGATCACTTTTTATTTAATTTTTTTAGAAAAAAAAAGCGACAAAAAACGGCAAATCGCCATTTGGACGCTTTTTCCGCCACACAATTCGCCGTATTGGATTTTTTTTTTTATATTTTAAAAGTACGGGCGTTTTCGGTCACGGTGATACCCATGATGTCTATATTTAGTGTTATTTAGGGTATTTATTTTTTACTTATACGGAAAGGGGGGTGATTTGAACTTTTATATCTTTTTTATTTTTTATATATTTTTAACATTTTTTTTAATTTTTTTTTTACTATTTGAATGCTCAAATATGAGCTTATATATTGTGGCTTTTTAATTTTCTTTATGAGCAATTATGGATTTACTAGAGGCAGTTAAATCCATCAATTGCTCATTTCTTATCCTGGCCTGCCATCTAGTGGCCAGAATAAGAATTGCACTTTGAAAACTGTAATCCTCACCAGCGAGGATTACAGTTTTCATATGGTGTACAGACACCCGATTGGCCACACGGGGTGTCTGTACACCACCGGAAGCGAACGCTTCCGGGTTTAGACGCAACTAGATGCCGTGATCACGTGTGATCACGGCATCTAGTCACCCCGGAAGACGCTGCCGATACAGTAGGTAGCGGCAAGTCTCTGCTGTTAGAAACAGCAGAGACTTGCCGGCCATGACGCCCGCCGCACTCGCGAGCGGGCGCCATGTGCCCGCATCGTACCAGCGCCGTACATGTACGGCGCCGGTACTGTAAGGGTTAAAGAAGAAGTTACAGGTCTGTGAGAGCCAGAAATCTTGCTTGTTTGTTATTGACCAAATACTTATTTTCCACCATAATTTGCAAATAAATTCTTTAAAAATCAGACAATGTGATTTTCTGGATTTGTTTTCTCATTTTGTCTCTCATAGTTGAGGTCTACCTATGAAGTCAATTACAGGCCTCTCTCATCTTTTTAAGTCGGAGAACTTGCACAATTGGTGGCTGACTAAATACTTTTTTCTTCTTACTCTATCTAGTTTGAGCTTAGACCTTAAAGAGGTTGTCCGCTTTATTTATATTGATGACCTATCCTATTTTCCAAAAAGTGCTGCGTGTGAAACTGTCCTTAGGCTGCTTTCACATATAGGATTTTGGTGGCGTTGTTTACACCTGCATCGTTTGGTGCATTTTTGCGGTAAAAATGCCAGCTCCAGATGTAAGCTAAAGGTTTATGAGAAATATAACAACATAACACATAAGTGTTGTTTGCTACTGGTGTATTCACACGACCGTATTTTTGCATCCAATCCACATTTTTTCTGGATTGGACGCGGACCCATTAATTTCAATGGGGCTGCAAAAAATGCGGACAGCACAAAGTGTATCTGTATGTTCCCCAAAAAAGATAGAAAATGTCCAATTCTTGTTCGTTTTGCAGACAAGAATAGGCATTGTTACAAACGCTCTGCAAAAAAACGGATGCAACATGGATGTCACACAGACATCATCCGTATTTTTTGCAGATACGTGTTTTACTGACCACAAAAAACATTGTCAGTCGTGTGAATGCAGCCAAAGACTACTACTTCCCACATATTGCCCCTGTTAGGTATTGTTAGTCTGACATTTATGCCCCTTTCACACGAGCGGGAGACTCGCATGTCTCCCGCAACGCATCTACAGGGCTGGACTGGGCACGGACAGGGATCACATATAATGCTATGTGATCCCTGTCAGTGCCGAGTCCATCCCTGTAGATGCGTTGCGGGAGACATGCGAGTCTCCCGCTCGTGTGAAAGGGGCATTAGGGTTACATTCAGCCCTGTAATCATCTATTGTATGTCACACCAGTCACTTTTATTTCTACACTGTATCCTAGTAGAAAAATCTTCAGTAAATCCATGTCGATAGCAGATGCATCTAGGAAACGCTGTCCTGGCTGGAGTATAATGACACACTGATTTGTGTTCTGCAGAATTATGATCATACTTTATAACATACACAAGATTCATTGCGCTTCACTGAAGGGATTGAAGAATTCATAAAATGTAAATGTACTTGTGGCGTAAAATACATTCAGCCTGTATCTGTCAGAAAGTTTTTATTAGTTAGCACAGAGCTGAAGGGATCTGTGCACACAGCTGGCTGATCAGATGGCCTTCTGCAAAAATGCAAGGACGGATAAATGTTTGCTTTTTTGCCTTAAAGTAGACTATTCAAGGACAGTATAATGGAGCTCATTCAGCATCACTGTGATTAAGAAAAGAAGACTGGTTTATATATAGCACCGCAAAGCAGCAATAAATAATAATAAAAAAGCTGTTAACTTATATACATGACATATACAGAAACAATTGTGCATTTATAACAATATATTTCATGATAATGATTTCAGGTGAAACATACATGTTTTAGGGTCTATGCACACAGCGTTGCCACATGCATGTTAGTCCCTACAGTGCCATAGTACTGCATGCACATGAATATATGAAAATTGTATCTAATTGGAGACACAAAGAGGGACATTTTAAGGCTTAGAATAAAGCATTTTTATGATTCTATTTAGGGATAAAAAGCATTTTTTAAATTTGTCTTTATTAAAAGTTAAAGGTTTAACACTTAACCTTATTAAAAGTTGAGAGTTAAAGGGTATCTCTCATCAGTTTTGTATCTATGACACTGGCTGACCTGTTACATGTGCACTTGGCAGCTGAAGGCATTTGTGTTGGTCCCGTGTTCATATGTGTCCAGATTAACATAGTAACATAGTAACATAGTTTGTAAGGCCGAAAAAAGACATCTGTCCATCCAGTTCAGCCTGTTTTCCTACAAGTTGATCCAGGGGAAGGCAAAAAAACCCTGTGAGGTAGAAGCCAATTTTCCTCACTTTAGGGGGAAAAATTCCTTCCCGACTCCAGTCAGGCAATCAGAATAACTCCCTGGATCAACGACCCCTCTCTAGTAACTATAACCTGTAATATTATTACCCTCCAGAAATACATCCAGGCCCTTCTTGAACTCTCTTAGTGAACTTACCATCACCACCTCCTCAGGCAGAGAGTTCCATAGTCTCACTGCTCTTACCGTAAAGAATCCTCTTCTATGTTTATGTACAAACCTTCTTTCCTCCAGACGCAGAGGATGTCCCCTCGTCACAGTCACAGTCCTCGGGATAAATAGATGATGGGAGAGATCTCTGTACTGACCTCTGATATATTTATACATAGTTATTAGATCTCCCCTCAGTCGTCTTTTTTCTAAAGTGAATAAGCCTAATTTTGATAATCTTTCTGGGTACTGTAGTCCACCCATTCCAGTTATTACTTTAGTTGCCCTCCTCTGAACCCTCTCCAGCTCTGCTATGTCTGCCTTGTTCACAGGAGCCCAGAACTGTACACAGTACTCCATATGTGGTCTGACTAGTGATTTGTAAAGTGGCAGGACTATGTTCTCATCACGGGCATCTATGCCTCTTTTGATGCAACCCATTATCTTATTGGCCTTGGCAGCAGCTGTCTGACACTGGTTTCTGCAGCTTAGTTTGCTGTTCACTAACATTCCTAGGTCCTTTTCCATGTCAGAGTTACCCAATGCTTTACCATTTAGTATGTACTGGTGACTTGCATTATTCCTTCCCATATGCATAACCTTACATTTGTCAGTGTTAAACCTCATCTGCCACTTTTCTGCCCAAGCCTCCAGTCTATCCAGATCCTGCTGTAGCAGTGCACTGTCCACTTCTGTGTTAATTACTTTACACAGTTTAGTGTCATCTGCAAAAATTGATATTTTACTGTGCAAGCTTCTACAAGATCATTAATAAATATATTGAAGAGAATAGGACCCAATACAGACCCCTGTGGTACCCCACTAGTGACAGTGACCCAATCTGAGTATGTACCGTTAATAACCACCCTCTGTTTTCTATCACTAAGCCAGTTACTTACCCACATACAGACATTTTCTCCCAGGCCAAGCATTCTCATTTTGTATACTAACCTTTTATGTGGTACAGTGTCAAACGCTTTGGAGAAGTCCAAATATACGACATCCATTGAGTCGCCGCGATCAAGTCTAGAACTTATCGATTGCTGAGAAAAATTATGTTTTAATACATGCAAATGAGCTTCTAGGAGCAACGGGGGTGTTGCCATTACGCCTAGAGGCTCTGTTCTCTCTGCAACTGACGCACCCTCTGCACTTTGATTGACAGGGCTAGGAGTGATCACATTTACGCTGCCTGACCCTGTCAATCAAAGTGCAGAGGGCACAGCGGTTGCAGAGAGAGCAGAGCCTCTAGGTGTAAGGGTAACGCTCCTGTTGCTCCTAGAGGCTCATTTGCATATATTGAAACATCATTTTTCTCAGCAATGCGGACACATACTGTATGAACATGGGACCAACATAGATGTCTTCACATGCAACAGGTCAGCCAGCTTCAGGTACAAATCTGCTGACAGATGCCCTTTAAGTTTCAACCTATCTGCTTAGTAACTCACTTTCATTTTCACACTGAGCCATCAGTTTGCCGTTCTGACCTTATCTCTTATCTATGAATTCCTGACAGCTCATAAACATTCATTATTGATAAATTCTTATCAAACTGATAGAAATATGGCTTAAATGTGTATATACTGTTAGGAGTTTAGAGATAAGGGCTATACATACAGCTGTCAGAGCAGCAGCCTGATGGCTCAGTGTGAGACTTTGCAGATACGTAGGCTGAAATTTAACCCTGTGTCGACAAAAGTTTTTGACAAATTGTAATAAAGACTAATTAAAAAAATAATTGTATCTCAAAATGAGTAAAATGCAATCATAAAAAAATTGCTCCCAAAGGTGTTCATAGCCTTCAAACCCATCAAGCTATGAGTTCTGAATTACAGATGTGTATTCCACAAATCAGTAATACAGAAATTCCTGTGATGCCTTATTCTATTGATAATGCAACAACATACTACCAAAGTAGTTTTTTGCTTACATACCCCAAAGTAGTGGAGATTTCCATATTCCAGGGGAGGATAGCTGTGACTGTAAGGCACATTCCTGCCCAACATTGAAGATCAGAGTTCTGTATTATTTTATATTATATACAAAATCAATTTTTCACCTTGGCCACTAGAACAGAAACAATAAGCTGACACTTCCTATTTTTTGTTGCTCTAGTGTCAGCTTTTCTGAATAGACTGGGAAGATAATAAGCAGAGTTATCTCCTTATCATGAGAGGATGGATACTTTGATTAACTATTGCACTGCTGGAAGCCTAGATAAGGCAGGATAATAACACTATACACACAGATAAAGCTCTGAATGCAATTCCCCAATAACTCTATGGTCTCTGGGGAAGAGTTCTATATTACGTAACTTACTGCAGACTACAATAATCTATGAAATATCTCTTCATTCATTCAGCTGACATAAAGCAGATACTAACTGAGGCACTGTCTATACAGACAATACAGAAAGGCAGAAAGGAAGTGTGTGCTTCCAATATAACCCCCCCCCCCCTGAAATTTGTTTACAAATGGATAGCTACAACAGTTCAAGGGGTTTCAATATCACACCAGGGAACCCTGCCTGTTTGAAATGGTTGCAGTCTCATCACAGCTTACCAAGCACAGTGCCATACATTATATAGTGGCTGTGCTTGGTATTGCAGCTCAGCCCTATTCACTTTAGTGTGCCTGAGCTGTGCCTAGGCTATGTCACTGATGTATGCCGATGTCCCGGAGATGGACCCCTGCCAATATAATATTGATGACCTATCCTGAGGATAGGTCATGAATATGAAATTCTCAGAGAACCTCTTTAAAATACATTCTTAGGAGTAAACTAAACCAACATATAGTTTGTATAAAGTTCGGCTGGACAGTCTAAAGATGCACCAGATTTATCATCCAGCACTAGCTGGCGCAATTTAAGACTGTCTAGTCTAACTACGCCACATGTATGTTGGCTACATTTACTCCAAAAGACGCACCACATTCTGTTTTAAAGACTTACAGGTTGTTAATGATGCTAAAAATCTAACATTTAAGACATTCCTACCGTGAAGGTATAGTTTTGAGAACTTTGCACTGCAAAGCTTTGTTTCAAAAAGGCCTCTTTCACACGGTCAGCATTTTGTACTTTCTTTTGCAGGCAAAATATGATTTATTATGGTGGGTTTCTGGCTCCCACTGGGTCCCAGAAAACCCCTTTAAGAAATCATTATCATTATACAATTTTCAGTAAACTCTATGTATTCATTCCACTATGTTTTCTACATCTCTGTTTGCAGACATTTAATAGGGACCTTTACATTCAGTGTCTGGTCATGTTAAGAACACATAGGTGCATGGATTGTTAGCATACTCAGCTCTGGTAACGAATTAATTTTGTTACTTTTTATTTGTTGTAGATGAATAGCAAAAAAGTATAAAGCAGTATTAGGCTACTTTCACACTAGCGGTAACCATTTCCCCCCGCCGAAACAGCCTGCCGGATCCGTGCTCCTGCAAGTCCACCGTGCTGGCGGAAGTCCTCTCCAGCCGCGGCTGCCTCTCAGCATGTTTGCCGTGCTGCGGATGGAATTTTGGCCTGCCCCCGTTATAGTGAATGCGGCCGGAGCGGAGTTCCGCCAGCACAGTAGACTTGTAGTAGCACGGATCCAGCTGGCTGTTCCCCTACAGCCTGCCGGAAAAAGATACCGCTAGTGTGAAAGTAGCATTACGTAGGTAATTGTTCAAACCTCCTTTTTACACTACATTACTTGATGTAACTTGAAGCTCCCGGCTCTCAATGCAAAATCTGTAATAGGACTCCAGCCTATCAGGTGCCATATGCAGTACCCCAAGTGAAGACTATAAAAGGGTTAATTGCTACTAAAAGAATAAGCTTACTGTTATTGAGTTAAATGTTGCAATTTATTGTTAATACATATTTCTTTACACACTTTATATACTAACGGCAATGTATGGGCAATGTATAGCTAATATTAGCAGACTGGTTAGGTTGCCAGGATGATGGTCTAAGCCTGCCTCCTGGTTAGGGAGTCTGAGTTGAGCAGAGCTACAGATAAGATCTACATGTGCAAGCTCCTTCTTAATAATCAGAGAAAGAGACCAGACATCTTGGAAGATTCAGAACCTATAAGGCCATGCAAGCTCCAGACAGCAAGGTATGTACTCGTTTATGGCTTTGAGACTTCTCTGCTGTGGAAAGAGAATATTGCCACATTTTGAGATGGACTGGCCATCCATACCTTAAGATCTGAACCCCTCCGTCCAGGAATTGCAGAAAGAGTTAACATAATTGCATGCCTGTGGTTATTTGGAGAGATTGCAAAGTACATCTAGAAAGAGAGACTGAGGGAATGCTACAACTATTATCGTCGTTGCACTGTTAGGGGCCATTCAGATGGCCATAGTATTGCGGATGCCACCTGTCGTGTGTTCCACAATTTGCGGAACACACGGCTGGCTGCCCCATTCAAAATGCCTATCCTTGTCCGCTATTGCGGACATAGACTACCATAGACTACCATTGGTCTTAAAACGGATGTGTACATCATATGTCCGTTTTTCCCTGTCGTGTGCATGTAGACTTATATACTTTCGAACTGTGCCTGTTGCTGCTATATACTACTGCTCCCATCATCAAGACTTTATTTATTTTTTGCAACCTGTAGACCTGGGTGTACCAGGGTGTATGTACACTGAGGGAAGAAAGGGTGAACCCTCCAGTTACTGCTATGGAGCGCCAGAGTGGAGATTGCCACAGTGAACTGTGAGTACTACAGCCTGTATAATATATAGCACTTCAGCCACCTGTAACAAATATGTTCACACAGGGGTGCACCTCGCCTTTCTGCTGCCTGAGGCGAAAACCGAAATGGGGCCCCGAAAACCGAAATGGGGCCCCTCCCTCCCTAATGCCAATTTCTTAACCTAACCCCTTCTCTTCAGCCCATGGCCCTTCGGGTGACCCTCTCTTGCCCCTACCTGGTGCCTCACCTGGCCTCATTGGTGGTGCACCCCTGCGTTCACATCCACACCGGGAGCTGTGCTTAACCCAGCACCGACAGTCTTTCACACATGCAGACTTGTGTGTTCTTTTTACCTCATTGTGCCAATATTGTATGTGAGTGATCAATAGAAGTCAGACTCACAAGTTGCTGGTACAAAACATTTTGTTTGTTTTATTTCTTTAATTCATTCCAGTATAAAATGGTACATCATTAGGGACGCTAAGACAAACATTGTTCACACCTTCCTCCCTGGATGTTCAAGAATTTGCTGTGGGACCTGGTCATTTCTAGTTACACCCAGGGGTGCACCTAGTCTTTTTGCTACCAGAGGCGAAAACTGCCCCCCCCATGCCAATTTCTTAACCTAACCCCTTCCCTTCAGTCCATGGCCCTTCGGCTGCCCCCTCTTGCCCCTACCTGGTGCTGCCTCAGGTGATTGCCTCACCTGGCCTCATTGGTGGTGCACCCCTGGTTCTACCACTGATTGGACCCTATACTGAAATGCAAATATCTGTTTTATTAATAACTAAATAAATGAAACTGACAACTAATGAATAGAAATACTCTTAAATGTTACATAAAATAGAAAAGGACATTTCTTTTTCACCAGTGGTGAAGTGAAGCTAGCAGCAACTCCTGTACTTCGCCCTCATAGTTCATAGCTGAACATTTCAATTTTCGATTCAATGGCCGTTTTAGTACGTGCACTTAATAAATTGGCTGCTTGGTGTAATTCACTATGAGGCCCTGATTTAGACATCTAGGACAATATTCGATTTACTAGTTTTCCTACAATACATCAGAAAGTGTTAATGCATTCCAGATAATACATAATGACCATAATTTATTACTCATACATTCATATTTCTTGTGACTATTTTTCTCCCGTGGTTCCTGCTGGAAAACACAATAGCGCTTAATGATTTTACATGCCTTGTTACAATCTCATGGGCTGCATATTTGTCCGTGTTCAAGGTAAAACTAATCCCACAGCTGCCAAAAAAGGCCTTTTTATTTATTTTCTACTATATGGAAAAAGTAGGAAGTAAATTGAATAGGCCCCTCCAAGTCCGGCAGCACGTTTAGAAGTGATGCCAATAAATTGACGACATTACCCAAGCTGTCATCCTTCACAATTTATCTAATAATGAACACACTTTATAAGCCTAAGGTGGCGAGAACTGGCGAAGGATAGAACGATCCACCCTAGCTAAAGTCATCCGTCTTTGCTACAGCTTATAACATTGGGCGTATAAATACTAAAACTCTGCAGCCTATTGTATTAAAAATGTATTGTTGGAGAAAATGATCCTTCCCTGCTCTCGTAGTGCATATGGCTGAAAATATAAAAAAAATAATAATACATTTTTCAATTACCTAGCGCCCATTTTACATTATTTTGGCAAAATGGCATTTAAAAAACAAAAAAAACAAGGAACTGTATATGTCAATCAGATAAGTGTCCAAGTGAAGATCGGAAAATAAGAAAAGATTCCTCCACATGTTAAGACGTATTAATACATTTTGCTATAGCTCAGCCTGACAGGAGGATGTATTATGCAGTCTGCACCTTTTCCTTTTATACTTGTCTAGGATTTTTGATGTGTATTAAATGTGCAGCATTGCCTGGTGTTGTCAGGACAGCTGAGATTACAGCATTATTCTATTAGATTTGTATTACGTGCTGTGGAGAGGAGGCTGCCGCGCGGCATCGACTGTAAAAACAATATTGCTGTTCTCCGCTGAAGATTTTTTTGTTTTGTGGGAACCATCAGGTCTTCTGACAGAATCCATTAGGCAGAGTGAAGAACAGCTGTTTGTGTGACGGTGACATGCAGTCAAGGTTGAATTGTTCCAAGGAGAAGATCTCACCTGCGTTTAGGGCTTCCAGTAAATTGTTCTTTAGCAGTGAAATGCATATCTGGAATGATATTGAACGTGTATCAGATAGCAGCAATTATGAAGGAGTCATTAAAGGGCGTGTCCCACAAAAATATTCTACAGTTTTCAAACCAGCACCTGGATCTGAATACATTTGTAATTACCTATAATTGAACATTTAATTTAGTCACCCAGTTAGGACTCATGCACACGACCATATGTATTTTGCGGCCCGCAAAACACAGATCCGCAAATGACATCTATGTGACATCTGTATTGCATCCGTTTTTTTGCAGATACAAGGAATGATTCTGGCCTTAAAGAAGGGACCTCAGGGTCTCGAAAGCTTGCCACTTTATAACATCATGTATTTAGTTAGCCATCAAATTACAATATTTTATATTGTTTCTCCTTTTTAGAGCATCAAGACTTCTCACTACTGGCTAATACGATACCAAACTTTTTTCTTTTGACCAAACTTTAATAAACATTGCATGTTTTTTTTGTTTTTGTTTTTTGAAGCAGCTGAAAAACAAAAAATAATGGAGGTCCATGAGAGAAAAATGCCAAGCAATAATGGAAGGAATGCCATACCCAGAGCATGCTGCAATTTGAAATAAAAAAACATTGACCCAAAATAGTACCTCAATGATGAAAAGAAAAACTACTGCAGAAAACCACCAGTTTGTCCTGCCTTTGATATTTCACATAAGTTTCCATTCTTATACAAGGTTGAACTTGATGGTCTTTTTTCAACCTATTTAACTATGTCATATCTGGAGCTGGCAGTTTTTGCCTAAAATATGCATCAAAAATAACACCAGCAAAAAAAAAAACAAAACTCACCAAAAGCACAAAATCCCTGCAAATGCCAGAAAAAAATACTTTTTTCAAAAGCCACGGTTACTGGCCGTTTGCATTACGCAATTTGCGAAACAGAACGGCCGGCCCCTAATAGAACAGTCCTATCCTTATCCTTCTAATGGGCAATAATAGGACATGTTTACAGCCATGCGGACATATGGACACAGAATGCACAAGGAGTCCTTTCCGTTTTTTGCGGCCCCGTTGAAGTGAATGGTTCCACAAGTTTGTGTACACAAGCCCTTGGTTTTCCTCACTCTGCTCTTCCTCACTTCTTCATCATACTTCTTAGTTAACCCTTAGGGGGTTGCTCATATGCTCATATGTTGTAGATTGTCAGGCAGCAAATCTGCAGCATTATGCAGTGCCAGCAAAATGGATGAGATTTTAAGAGGTGCAGATTTGAAATCTGCAGTATGTGAATTTATGCTGTAGATCTCCACCGAGGATTTCATCCTTTGAAATGGAGAAGGTGAAATCCACAGCCATGGCATCAAAAAATATGTGTGTTTTTTTACATGAATCCTCAGGAAAATCCAGTGGTTTTTTTTCACTGTATTTTCCATCCGTTCAGATTTATGTCCATTTCTGCAGCACATCTGCACCACAATTCTCAATTTCTAATTGTGGATTAGATGCAGTTTTGCCACAGATCTCACCCGCAGCTAAAATCGCAAACATAATTGACATGTTGCAGATTTGGAAATCCACACGGCAGGTCAATCTCCGCACGAAAAAAAATCTGCAAAGTGTTCATGAGATGTGTGTAATGTCATTCACTTAGTTGGTACTGTATTACGCTGTGTTTTTCCGCACAAGACTCCGCGCAGAAAAAACGCACAAATTCCACAAGTAGTGCAGGTGGCTTTAGGGTTTATTTCTGCGCTAAAATCTGCATGGAATTTGCATGCAATCTGCCTCCCATTGTCAGTGGGAATCTTCACTGTTGTTCATATGGCCACGGATTCCAAACTGCATCAAGAAGAGACAAACTACGGTACGTGTCCGCATGCGGATTTGCCTCATTGAATGGGACAATTGCCTGTACACAAATGATGGCTACGGTGATCACTCATCCCCTAACAGATCCATTGTTTGCCATCGTTGTTGAGGACGATGTGCTGTCATTAAATGACAATTTTATGTGTCACATAAAACATGTGATTGCTTGTTAGTTTGGAACAAGTTCATTCATCCAGTGCTCGGAAACACATTTACATGTGGCAATTATCAGGAATGAGAGTTCAGACTCAGCCGTATAATTGCCCAGATGCTTGGCCCATGTAAAAGGGCCTTTCCACCACTTCATGCCAGCTTTGATCCAAAAAATGTAGCAAATCAATAATAAATTTGACAAGCGTTGTACAGGCTCTGTTCTCATGTGTGCTGGAGGCTCAGTAACAAAATCCATCAGATTTGATTGGAAGAATAGCAATGCATATAGCACAAAGCTTCCCATCAAAATGACAGATACCCCAGAAGTTGCTGTAACCCATTGTAAGTCCATGATGTCCATCAAGTGCCATTAGTATCCATTATACAATGGCTCTCGTAGCGCAACATGGATTACAATATCAACTGAAACCACAATGTGAGCTTTAGCCATGCCTCTTAGAACACGCATTTTTCAAAATCCATCTTTTTCTAAATGCAGTAGAGCATGATTAAAAATGAGGGAGCAAATCTTTTAAAATATGGAGCATCATGTGACAATATTCATACCAATTTTCTGGTGCATTTGATTTGATAAATGTGCCCCTCTGATGAGGAGATCTGGAACATAAAAGAGGAGACAGAATTATGGATTTATTTAGATGTCTCAACTTTAAGTTGGCTTCTTACATGGTATAATGGCCTCTCATGTCTGATAAGTTATTTTATTGGACTAATACCGTCATGCACAAAAAAGTTTTAGGCAGGTGTTGAAAAAATGTTGAAAAGTAAGAATGCTTTCAAAAATAAAAATGTTGACAGTTTCCATTTATTGTACAGAAGGACTACGACCTAAAACATAAAGCCAATGTCATTAAGGTAAGATAAAGAAGAACAAGGAGTCTTGGAAGCCCCCGCATAGCCCTGATCATTGAATCAGTATGAGATTACAAGAAGTGACAGAAGTATTTGAGCAAGCCTACATCCTCTCCAAGATGTTTGGAACTACCTCCCTGCTGAATTTCCTCAAAAACTCTGTTTATGTGTACCTAGAAGGACAGATGCTGCTTTGAAGGCAAAGGGTGGTCACTCCAAATATTGATTTGATGTAGATTTAATTTTTGTTCATTCACTTTGCATTTAGTTATTTGATAAAAAATGAACTATTAGTGCTTCTATTTTTGAAAGCAGTCTTTCCATCACTTGCCTAAAACTTTTGTCCTAAAACTGTATGTCCTGGAAATGCATACTTAAAAAACCATGTTGTACAGATGCCTAGGATGTGCATTGTTCAATGGAAGTTTTAACAGAAATTACCGAGGTTTTGTGGGTTTTTCTTACCTTAAATTAAATTTCTGTTATTACTATGGTTTTAACAGATTTGCTCACATAGTTGTTTACCTCATGTATATCTTCTCCATACTTCTTTTTCAATTTGGCCCCTCCTGACCCCTCTTACCATGTAATCAAATCACTCTGGTTGATTTACATCCTGTATGTAGCAGTTTCTGTTGCTGTAGCCAACCAAACCCATGATGCACTTCTACTTTCTACATCACACGTTGTGGCTTTGATGCGTCCATGAACATAAAATCACAGGCAATAGTAGCTGCATGGACATGAGACCACAGGCCAGAAAATTACGGTTACCTTGATAATTTATTATTAAATACAGTCAGAGCTTGGCTGTGGGTCTAAGACAATGTTGTACCCACGAAAGGGGCCACTGAGATCCATGACAAGGAAGTCTAGCTTAGGCCGGCTTTATATGCCTTTTTTTATGGACGGCGTGATGAAGAACCAACACCTACAGGGGGTTCCATTCTGATATTTACTATGGGGCCTCCTTCTTCTGCATTACACACATTACTGGCGGGATGCCATTGGTGTGTGGCATTTTCTGAAAATTCATCATATTGACATGCTACAGGGTTTTGCTGTGTTTTTCTTTGCGCTGTACAATTTTCAACCCCTCTCACCCAAGCTCCTCTATGCGTGAAGACAACATTCAGCACTTAACAAGTGCAAGCAAATAACAAATGGCTTACTCAAAATCTCAACATTTCTCTAAAGTAAGACGTCCATGGGTAAGGCTTACCAGCTTTATCTAGCGGCACATTTCAGAGCTTTCCAGCTGATTAGTACTGTGACATGAGTGAGTGACGGGGCGCCTGAGCGATTCTTAGAGTGTAAAACTGAAAAGCAATGAAATTGTGTTTTACCTTCACTGGAAATGGATGAAAATGTGCTCCACAAAGCTAGTAATAGCACCAGAATAACCCTTTATGTGCCCAGTATGCCTTTGTAAGCCGCCATATGGAAAAGGCTGTCTCATCTTCATATTTATGTAAAATAGGCTCAACACAACATAACTTATCAAGACCTGCACAAAGCCAGCTATAAGCCAATTTGTCCTAAATTACACAGCAGATGAAGCTTAAGAAGCATTCCGTTTTGATCCTTCATAATACAAGTCTAAGGGCAATCATAACGGATCTGGCTGGTTTCCGTTATGCAAGACGGAAAAAAAAAACGTTCTGCATAACGGAAACCAGACGGATCCATTATGATTGCCCATAGACTTCTGTTATCATGGAAAGCAAAACGGAATGCCTTTTAACCCTTAGACTCCCAGTGCCGTACATGTACGGCGCAAAAAGCTGGGACACAAGTCCCAGTGCTGTACATGTACGGCGCTCTGATCGGGCGTTTGCAGCTCCTGCGCCCGCCCGATCAGGCGGGGGTCTGGCTGTGCCGAGGTGCCGGACCCCTGCTGAATGCGCCAGCATCGGTGAAAACACAGATGCCGACGCATCAACCCTTCATGTGCCGCGGCCAGCGCTGACCATGGCACATGTGGTGTGCGGGAGTTCAGGATGGCGAGCCGGGGGGCCATCAGGTCCCCGCGCTGCTGTGATGGGGACCCCATGGCTCGGATAGCAGCCCGATGCCTTCCTTAGGCATCGTGGCTGCTATCCCTGCATGCCTGTGCAATCCAGACCCCTGGATCGCACAGGAAGCAGGCTGTAAGTGTATTACATTGAGTAATACACTTACAGCCAATGCATTACAATACAAAAGTATTGTACTGCATTGTAAAGAGGACCAGACCCCCAAAAGTTAAATAAAGTAAAAAAAAAAAAGTTAAAAAATAAAGTTTCCTAAAAAAAATAATAAAAGTTTCAAGTAAAAAAAAACAACGCCATTTTCCAAAAAAAAGCTTTAAAAAGGTAAAAAAAGAAAGATAAACATATTAGGTATCGCCGCTTCCGTATCGACCGGCTCTATAAAAATATCATGTCATCCACCCCGCCAGGTGAACGCAGTAAAAAACAAATAAAAACGTGCCAAAACAGACATTTTTGGGTCACCTTCCCTTACAAAAAGTGTAATAGCAGGCGATCAAAAAGGCGTATTTATCCCAAAATGGTACCAATCAAACCGTCATCTTGTCCCGCAAAAATGATACCCTACCTGAGACAATCGCCTGAAAAATAAAAAAATATGGCTCTCTGAAAATGGCAACACAAAAAAAAGATTTTATTCTGTTCAAAAATAAATCTAATGTGTAAAACTTTCCAAAAATAAAAAAGTTAGACATATTGGGTACTGTCGTGTCCTTAACAACCTGCTCTATAACAATATTACATGAGATAGCCCCCAGATGAATGTTGTAAAAATTTTTTTTAAAAAAACATGCCAAAACAGCTATTTTTTTCACCTTGACTCACAAAAAGTGTAATACCAAGCGATCAAAAAGTCTTATGTACCCCAAAATGGTACCAATCAAACCGTCATCTCGTCCTGCAAAAAACGAGCCCCCACATAAGACAATAACTCAAAAAAATAAAAATCAAAGGCTCCCGCAAACCAATCCAGCAAAATCTGTGTTGTAAAATCCATATGGCGCTCCTTCTGTTCTGAGTCCTGCCATGTGCCCCCACATCAGTTTACCACCACATATGGGGTGTTGCCGTATTCAGGAGAAAATGGGTAACAAATTATGAGGTGCTTTTCTCCTGTTACCCCTTGTGAAAATGAAAAATTTGGGGCTAAAGCAACATTTTATTGGAAGAAATTAAACTTTTCATTTTCCCAGCCAAGTGTTTCCAAATTCCGTAAAACGCTTAGGGGGTTAAAGTGGCCAGTACTCCCCTTAATATATTTGTTGAAGGGTGTAGTTTCCAAAATGGGGGTCACTCTTTGAGGGTTTCCACTGTAGGATTTACGTCAGGGTCTCTCAATTACAAAATGATGCCTAAAAACAATTCTAACAAAATCTGCCTCCAAAATCCATATGGCACTCCTTTCCTTCTGACCACTGCCACAAACCCATAGAGACTTTTACCACCACATAAGGGGTATTTCTGCAAACTGCAGAATCAGAGTAATGTATATTGAAGTTTAGTTTGCTGTTAACCCTTGCTGTGTTGCAAGAAAAAAAATATTAACGTGAATAATCTACCAAAAAATTTAAATTTTGAAATTTCACCTCCGTTTTTCTTTAATTTTTAAAGATTAATAAAGTTTGTAACATCAGTTTTTTATAATTTGAGGGGTGTAGTTTCTAAAATGGGGTCATTTATGGGTGTTTTCCATTAGGTAAGCCTCCCAAAATCAATTTATAACTGAATTGGTGCTCAAAAAAATGGTTTTGGAAATTTTGATGAAAATTTGAAAAAAGGCTTCTAAACTTCTAAGGTTTCTCACGTCCAAAAAAAGTAAAATTACATTTATAAAATTATGCCAACATAAAGTATACATATGGGGAATGTAAAATAATAACTATTTTTGGAGGTATTACTATGTATTTTGAAAGTAGAGAAATTGAAATTTTGAAATGTGCAAATTTTTCAAAATTTTTGCTAACTTTGGTATTTTTTTATAAATAAAAATGAAATATTTTGCCACAAATTTACTACTGTTGTGAAGCACAATATGTGACGAGAAAACAATCTTAGAATGGCCTGGATAAGTAAAAGCGTTCCAAAGTTATTACCACATAAAGTGACACGTCAGATTTGCAAAAATCGGCCTGGGATTTAAGGTGAAAAGTACTGAAAGGGTTAAAGGCTTCTGTTTTGACTTCCGTCTTATGGATTCCGCTATTTTTCATTATAACCATGTTACAAAAGGAAAACAATAATGGAATTCATAACGGTGATGTGAACTCACCCTGATAGACATTACTTTACAAATACACATTGCATAGATAAGTAGGAATGGTTTTTGTCATGTAGGATAGGGAACACTCACCCAAACCACTGACCCTACATACAAAGTCTGCCCCTAAATAGCGTCCCACAACTTGATGGCAGCCCCTGACTATCTAAGTGCTGGGCCTAAACCAAGAGGACCCCAAAGAGGGGGTCCAACCAATGGACTCAAAGGTCTGAGCCTTGCAACAGTGGCCAGTGCCTACCAGAGATAGTGAATGATGGTACTTCCTAGGGTTAATCAATTACTACCAAAGGTTTATCAAGGACTTTGTGAAGATGCCCTGCTTGCTGGGGGTTCTCTTCAGAAGACAGAGAACAGAGCCCTCCTTTGGAGTGTGGAAGTTGTGGCAGCAGAGAGACCAGCTGGCTATATGAGAAGGAGTCCTTTGCTGAATAGTCCAACTTCCTACAAGAATCAGACCCATCTGGCAGGTGGTGATACCTACTGATGAGGTGAGGATTATTGAATGGATGCATGAGAAGAAGGGACATTTTGGGCCAGCTAAAACATTTTTGTGGCTGCAACGGTTCTGTTACCATCCTGATCTCCAGAAGGTAGCCATGGGCGTGTGTGAAAGGTGCCAGAACTAGCTTGGCCAGGGCTGGGGACTAACAGGCCCCAGTTGATAATATTGCACACGCCCCAAGGTAGCCATGGGCGTGTGTGAAATTTGCTGGAGCTGTAGCTTGGCCGAGGACCAACAGTCCCCAGTTGGTAAACACATTATCCACTACAGTTCGTGATGTTGGATTACCTGATGGTGGCAGAATCTCTGAGTGGACTTTCTGGTCATCATGGACCACTTTACAAAGTTTGTGGTAGCTGCCCCTACCCAGGTTCAGACAGCAGTCTGCAGCACAGGCCCAGTGGAAGAATTTAATTTTGCCATACAGATGTCCTGTTAAGTTGCATTCTGATCAGGGTGCTTGTTCTGAGAGTAGAGTGATCAAGGAATTATGTCTGCTCTACCATATTAAGAAGACCCAGATGACTCTGTATCACCTGTAAGGAATTAGGGCGTGTGAGTGTCCGAAACACACCCTGTTGCAGATGTTGAGGACTTTAGAAGAACACAAGAAAGAGCTATGGCCCAATTACATTGCAGAGCTTGTGTTGGTGTACAACAACACTGTACACCATCACAAAGTATTCACCTTTCATACTGATATTTGGGAAACTACGCTGTAATGGTCCATTCACATGTCCTGTTTTTCTTTCCTGATTCGATCCTGATGCGGATCCATTCATTTCAATGGGTCCTGAAAAAATGCGGATCAGATCAGGAAAGAAAAACAGGATGTGTGAATGGACCCTTAAATGGAAGTCCAGGCCTTATGAGATGGTGTAACAGTCGAATGTTTATATCCCAGTGTTTGAGGTGAGGCCAGAAGATGGGCAAGGATCGTCGCAAGTGGTGCTCAGGAATATGTTGCAGCCCTGCACCTTTGTGGGAAGGCTATCTGAGGCAGAACCAGTGTTGACTCATCTTCTGGAACCACCAGACATCTTCGAGAACTGAAAGATTCCTGCAGCGTCTGATCCGGAGCCCTTGGAAAGACTAGAAGAGCAACTCACAGGAGAAGGGGAAGAGCCAACAGCGACAATAGCTGAAAGTGGTAGTAGTACGTCACATGTGGGGAAGGGGTTAATACCAACACAAGTTACAACAGACAGTGGCGGGTTGTTTTTTTTTAGCAGTTAACTTTATTAACAACCTGAAAAAAATCACAGAAAAGGTTTTATGGTTTGTATTTTTTTAATTAATAACTTTACTGACAATACCTTGTAGTTACCTTTATTAAAAACATCACAATTAGATGGAGGAAGCCATGTAAATACAGCCACAGTGGAGAAGTTATTGCATCAACCATAATAATAATTTGTATTATTCCACCATTATTGCTATTAGGATAGCCCATGGATACCATATTACTCTCACTGAATGCCAGGGTCACGTGATTTTGTGTTTATGTGGAAGGCAGTGACAACATGGACGCTATTCCTGTTGCGATTATTATTAAAATTGCAGCTGCCCACAACTGACTTGGTCTGTGTCACTAATATTTAGTGTATTTTTACATTTTGTTGGGACACTTTTGCATACCATAAAGCGCAGCAAAATTAACCCCTTAACTGCTGTGGTCAATTCTGAAAGGATTATCAAAGGGCTTCCATCCTCTAATCGGCCCAGCAATTTGGAGAGGTCTTGGCAATATATTTAGCTGGAGAGTAGAGCGAACCATTGAAGAGGCCTCAGGGCTGTTATCTCCTAGGTGTATTTACAGGTGCTAGTTCTGTCTTTGTTTTTTGCCGCCATATGGTTCTGTGAAAATTGTGGCAAAAACCAGCACAAGTGACTGCCTAATGCATGACACAAAGAGATAAACTGCATGGGAGACTTATGGGACTGTCTTTGTTGCCCATAGCAACCAATCACTGTGCAGTTCACATTTCATTTCTAATCTCCAAAATGAAAGGTGCTCTGTGAATGTTTGCTCTAGGTGACAAAAATCATTTTATTTTAGACAGCAGGCCTAATTTATCAGCCCTATCAGAAAAGTGCATAGCAACCAATTAGAGCTCTGCTTTCATTTCTTAAACTATTCTGGTAAAATGAAAGATATGTACATATACAGTGGTCTCTCAGGATACAATGGCCTCAGGATACAATATTTTCAGTATACAATGGTCTTTTCTGACCCATCGCAAGTTGGAACTAGACACAACATACAATGTCTCAGACTCAGATCCAACCAATCAAGGCTACCGTATTTTTCGCCCTATAAGACGCATCCCCCCCCCAAAGTGGAAGAAAAATGCCCTTGCGTCTTATGGGGCGAATGCTAATGACCGCTTCCATTATGGAAGCGCTCATTAGCACCGGAGGACAAGGAAGCGGTGAAGACTCTGTACTCACCGCTTCCTGGTCCTCTGCTTGGCTGTCGGCATTGCAGGGCTGCACACAGCGTGAGGGCGCTCTGTGACCTCACGCTGTGCGCGCCAGTTCACAGAACAGCCGCCAGCAGATGGAAGAGACAGAGCGCAGGCAGACAGCAGCGGCGCTGTCCAGGAGCAGGACAGGTAAGTGTTTTATTTATTTTAAATTCTCTGAGGCATGGGGGCTAACATAAAAGGCATGGGGGCTAACATAAAAGGCATGGGGGTTAACATAAAAGGCATGGAGGCTGGCATAAAAGGCATGGGGCTGGCATAAAAGGCATGGGGGCTGACAAAAGAGGCATTGGGGCTGACAAAAGAGGCATTGGGGCTGACATTAATGGCATGGAGCTGACATTAGAGGTAATGGGGGCTGACATGAGAGGTAATGGGGACTCATGAGAGGCATGGGGCTCTTATCTGATTGGGGTCTGATCTGAGGTCTGATTGGGGTCTTATTAACATTGGGGGTCTGATTAGTGCTGTGAGATGAGATCTGATTAACATTAGGAATCTGATTGTTGGTCTGACCTGAGGTCTAATAAAAAATATTTTTTTCTTATTGTCCTCCTCTAAAACCTCCTCTAAAACCTAGGTGCGTCTTATGGGCCGGTGCGTCTTATAGGGGCGAAAAATACGGTAATTCTCTGGTAAAATAGTTGTATTAGTTACTAGTTAGCAACTATTCCTGACTGTTATATGTAAAAACTTGGTTTATCTGTCTTAGTTATCTGCTTAGTTTTCTTAAACCTTCATTTTCTCTTATCTTGGATGACATTTTGGGGCTTTGGAACCAATTACTCAACTTACAATGGTTTCGACATACAATGGTCGTCCTGGAACCAATTAATATTGTAACTTGAGGGACCACTGTATACAGATATATGTACCATATTTTTTCACCATATAAGATGCGCCTGCTGATTAGACGCACCTAGGTTTTAGAAGAGAAAAATCAGAAAAAAACATTTTTCATTAGACCTCAGATCAGACCCTCAATGTTAATAAGACTTCAATCAGACCTCAAATCAGACAAAAAATAAATAAATTGACTCTCCTGTTCTGGTTGCCACGGCGGCTCCTGAGATCCACCACTCATTAGTATTTTCCCCATAAGACACCCGAGAAAAAGTGTGTCATATAGGGCGAAAATATATATATATCAGCTTTTACAAATTTGGGTCCACACCAACAGTGCATTTATCAAAAATGAAGGTAAAAATCTACTTCTGTCAGCTGCATTCACTTTCTTTCTGCAACGACACACAGAAACATTAAATGAAATAGATAAAATACACTCATTTTAGACTAAGAACGTTCAGTAGTAATAAAAGATGTTTTCTTCCACTGCTACCCATTGCGTGTCATCATAAATTACCATGGCATCAACCTGTAATTCAGGCCACCCTCAAAAGAAGGACTTGAACCCCCCACTCCAGATCGCGCTAAGTCATGCCCCCGACTCGGTCAGGCCACGTCCCCTCCCACTCTGAAGCCAACGGGGATTGAAAAATTGAAGGTAAAAATCAACTTCTGTCAGCTGCAGGGGTGGGAGGGAGGATGACTTTCTCTCTGCAACGACACACGCAAACATTAAATGAAATAGATTAAATATACCTATGCGAAGCAATGTTTTCTTCCACTGCTACCCACTGTGTTTCCTCATAAATTACCATGGCATTGACCTGTAATTCAGGCCACCCTGAAAAGAAGGACTTAAAAGAACCCCCACTTCCCCCAAGGTCCCGGTAAACCACGCCCCCGACCCGGTCATGTCACGCCCCCTCCCACTTTACAGCCAATGGGGATTGAAAAAATGAAGGTAAAAATCAACTTCTGTCAGCTGCATTGACTTTCTCTCTGCAACGACACACAGAAACATTAAATGAAATAGATGAAATATACCCAGGCGAAGCCGGGTTCTTCTGCTAGTTAGGCATATTATTGATTGTATAGTGGTAGTGTACACCTGTCCCATACTGTGTGATTAACAGAGTGATTTGTCGCAGTGTGCACCGCTATATGATGATATGTATAGTACAGACCAAAAGTTTGGACATACCTTCTCATTCAAAGAGATTTCTGTATTTTCATGACTATGAAAATTGTAGATTTACACTGAAGGCATCAAAACTATGAATTAACACATGTGGAATTATATACTTAACAAAAAAGTGTGAAACAACTGTAAATATCTCTTATATTCTAGGTTCTTCAAAGTAGTCACCTTTTGCTTTGATTACTGCTTTGCACACTCTAGGCATTCTCTTGATGAGCTTCAAGAGGTAGTCACCTGAAATGGTTTTCACTTCACAGGCGTGCCCTGTCAGGTTTAAATCATTACTTTAAGAAATGAAGGTCAGTCAGTCCGAAAAATTGGGAAAACTTTGAAAGTGTCCCCAAGTGCAGTCGCAAAAGCCATCAAGCGCTACAAAGAAACTGGCTCATATGAGGACCGACCCAGGAAAGGAAGACCAAGAGTCACCTCTGCTGCGGAGGATAAGTTCATCCGAGTCACCAGCCTCAGAAATCGCAGGTTAACAGCAGCTCAGATTAGAGACCAGGTCAATGCCACACAGAGTTCGAGCAGCAGACACATCTCTACAACAACTGTTAAGAGGAGACTGTGTGCAGCAGGCCTTCATGGTAAAATAGCTGCTAGGAAACCACTGCTAAGGATAGGCAACAAACAGAAGAGACTTGTTTGGGCTAAAGAACACAAGGAATGGACATTAGACCAGTGGAAATCTGTGCTTTGGTCTGATGAGTCCAAATTTGAGATCTTTGGTTCCAACCACCATGTCTTTGTGCGACGCAGAAAAGGTGAACGGATGGACTCTACATGCCTGGTTCCCACCGTGATGCATGGAGGAGGAGGTGTGATGGTGTGGGGGTGCTTTGCTGGTGACACTGTTGGGGATTTATTCAAAATTGAAGGCATACTGAACCAGCATGGCTACCACAGCATCTTGCAGCGGCATGCTATTCCATCCGGTTTGCGTTTAGTTAGACCATCGTTTATTTATCAACAGGACAATGACCCCAAACACACCTCCAGGCTGTGTAAGGGCTATTTGACCAAGAAGGAGAGTGATGGGGTGCTACGCCAGATGACCTGGCCTCCACAGTCACCAGACCTGAACCCAATCGAGATGGTTTGGGGTGAGCTGGACCGCAGAGTGAAGGCAAAAGGGCCAACAAGTGCTAAGCATCTCTGGGAACTCCTTCAAGACTGTTGGAATACCATTTCAGGTGACTACCTCTTGAAGCTTATCAAGAGAATGCCAAGAGTGTGCAAAGCAGTAATTAAAGCAAAAGGTGGCTACTTTGAAGAACCTAGAATTTAAGACATATTTTCAGTTGTTTCACACTTTTTTGTTAAGTATATAATTCCACATGTGTTAATTCATAGTGTTGATGCCTTCAGTGTGAATCTACAATTTTCATAGTCATGAAAATACAGAAAACTCTTTGAATAAGAAGGTGTGTCCAAACTTTTGGTCTGTACTGTATGTCATAGCTGAATTTCAGTATCAGTCCGGGTATGGTTTAGTGTGCTGTGTGTGCACCACCATCACCGTCCACACATTGCTCAGTCTGCTACCCTAACCACCTACTGGGGGGAAAATTTATGCCTGTTATTGTTGGTCATTGTATTTCATGTGTCTGTTCACCCAGCGTTTTAGCCCTCCTAAGGGGGATGGAAAGCCCTGCAGAGGGCTAAAAAGCAGGGTGAATCCTATCTAAAGTATTTTAACCCCTTTCAGGACCTCTACCATACATAAACAGTGGTAGTCCAGGGTTTAAACATGGCAACTGCACAGAAGCTGAACATGCGTTTGGTATCTGCTGTGTTACAGAGCAGACAACTAGAGGCAATGTCCGAACACTTAACCCCTCTGATGCAATGGTCAATTGTGACCATAGCATCTGAGCGGTCTGTAATCCTCCTGACCAAATGGCTGCTCCCCCCATGCTGAGATCAAGAGAGCCGTTAGGTTGCTACCGCAGCCTCTGGCCTTCTGAAGGATTCGAGCCCCGCCACAGCTACGTTCCTTTGAAGTCTTCCTGTGACACATAGGAACACAGTGAATCTGCCATAGTCTGCAACGTTAAATCATTGCAGTGTATGGGAGAAGCGATCAGTTGAGCGCACATTTAAGTCCCCTAAGGGGACTTAAATGGGTTTTCCGGGATTTTACTACTGATGACCTATCCTCAAGATAGGTAGCGACGCTCACAGGAGTGCCGGCACTTTCTCAAACAGCTGATCGGCGAGGGTCCCAGGTGTTGGACCCCCACCGATCAGATACTGATGACCTATCCAGAAAGCATCATTGTGAGCGTTGCCATTGTGATCTGTGTACAACTACCATTGCCAGAGTTACTACTACTCCCATTCTCTATCCACTTCTCCTGGGCTCGTTGCATACACAACAGTATACAATAAAAATGCATACCACAGTATTTTTTTACTGTGGGATTCTATTGGGTGCCAGAGTATGACAAAGTAGCTAGGGGAAGAATAGCTGCTGCAAGGCAGAGCAGATTGATGGGAACATAATAGAGCACAGTGGCTAGAACACCACTTTAAGCCAAGGTCAGCTTTAGTCAATAAAATGAGTCATTTTATTAAAAATGTTCGGCTGTTTTGGAGATACAAGGGTTAAAAAAATCAGTCTATTTGCAGACTTTCACTCCTGAGTTCCGTCAGCTGACAGCTCATGTGAAGCCTTGTCTCTGACCTCTCAACCTCATAAACACTTATTATAGCAACAGTCTTATCAAACTGAAAGCAATATGCCTAAGGGGTCATGCCCTTTCTGTCCATGCCTCCGGACCGCAAAAAAGTAGGTAGTGCATGAACTACTTTTTTGCGGTGCGGACAGTCGGATGTGGATCGCGGACACCATTCAAATGAATGGGTCCGCGATTCCACATGCGGCGGTCCAACGGTCTGTGCCTGTGCATAGGCCGACCACAGCATGGTCGATCATGTGCATGAGGCCTAAGTGAGTGTTTATAAGACCGGAAGATCGGAGATAAGGCTTCACATTGATACTCTGCAAACAGTCTGATTTTTTAACCCTTGTATCTCAAAAATAGCTGAACATTTTAATGAAGACCTATTGAAAACATTATTTTAGCCCAAAATGAGTAAAATGCAATGACAAAAAAAAATTGCCCTGAAGATGTCCAAAGTATTTTAAAGTATAGACAAATGTCATCTTTTTTTTTTTTCCAGCATTGAATTTTTACCAGCTGCTCTGGGGCTAAAACGTTGTCCTTTTCTTCTACCTGAGCTCCCCACGTGCCTGCCATTTAATGGATTCTTCATATGTCTCGCTATCTGACATTGATTATTATTAAGAAAGAATATTTGCAGACGAGCAGTTTGCAGAGCCTTTAAGGTTAACATGGTAATATGTCTTTGTTAAATATTGCTTCTTATATCCCTAATGCTTAGGATAGCACTTCAAGAAAAAAAAAAGATTATTGTGACAATATCTTTTCATTTACTCAATGTCATGCATGCTCTTACACTCTTGAATGACTCTTGGAGCCTCAGGAACGACTGTACCACGGCTGGATTAGCTCCGGCATAGCACAAGAAGACTGCACATCAAGTGTCGTAATCCCCCCCCAGGGACTGCTCTTTCAGTTTACAATATCTTCACACCCAGTTGTCTCCTTAATCCCATTTTCCTCTTATCTGCTCGGCTCACCCTTTTCTTCCAACATCTGTTTGCTTTTGACAGCTTACTGCAGCAGAACTGGTAATTAATTGAAGATGATATGACTTTAAATCCCTCCTCTACTATCAAGTCATGTTGTAAAATATGGAGTACAGTATGTGCCGCTTTCCTTTTTTTTATGTCCATATTTTGATCTATAACTAGAAATGGGCTTTTCGTTTATGTAAATTCAGCTAAATGTTTAAATATGTAAAGGTTCGCAAAGCTGTAATATATTTAGAAGGGGTTGATTTGCACCAGAAAAAAGCAGCAAATTATGGGGCACATCATACACAGTGTATGTCCTTAATTTATAGTGGTCATAGTGGTCAGGGAGGTAGGTACATGCAAATCAGTTCTACCCCAATTTACACACCCCTTAATGCCCCCCTATAGGGCAGTTTCACGTGGCTTCCCACTACGCACCGTAAAAGCTGGTTGCAGTGGGAGCGTAGTTAAAAATCTGTGATGTGCTATTATAGCACCAAAATAGACCGGGATCAGGAGCTGCGTTACACCCCTGGCTGGGATGAGTGATAACTCTAATCTCAGTCGCTTAACCCATTAGATGCTGTGGTTGATGCTGACAGTGGCATTTAAGTGGTTAGAGAGAAGGGGGCTCCCTCTCTCATCCGAACCCCCACCCCTCCTGTCAGGGGAGCACCCACAGGGGGGGTCCAGCGGGTCTGGACCCCCCCTAGAGCGATAAAGAAATTTTTTTTTTTTAATGCTTCAGGGCCGCACCGCAATCGCCACAGGCGGCGCGGCCCTGATCCTTACTGCGGGCGGCGGCAGGCGGCAGCGCTATGGAGGAGAGGGGAGAGAGGTTTTTCTCCTACCTCTCCTCTGCGCTGCTACAATCTTCTATATGATTGGTGGAGAAGCAGAGGGCGGAAGCTGCTTCTCCACCAATAATTTCAAGCACAGAGCCCGGCGCTGCAGAGCCCATGTGACTCTGCCAGTCCTTCCCCGAGTTCCCCCGGCCGGTCCCGCCATCACACCTCGCTCCAGCCGGCCCAGCACAGCCATCCAGCTGGCCGACCGACCTCCTGCTGGAGCAAGAAAAAATGGTAAGTCTCACTCAGTCTGTGCCCCCCCCTGCCCTGTATTGTGCCCCCCCTGCCCTGTATTGTGCCCCCCCTGCCCTGTATTGTGCCCCCCCGCCCTGTATTGTGCCCTCCCTGCCTTGTATTGTGCCCTCCCTGCCTTGTATTGTGCCCTCCCTGCCCTGTATTGTGCCCCCCTGCCCTGTATTGTGCCCCCCCTGCCCTGTATTGTGCCCCCTGCCTTGTATTGTGCCCCCTGCCCTGTATTGTGCCCCCCTGCCCTGTATTGTGCCCCCCTGCCCTGTATTGTGCCCCCCCTGCCCTGTATTGTGCCCCCCCTGGCCTGTACCGTGCCCCCCTGGCCTGTACCGTGCCCCCCTGGCCTGTACCGTGCCTCCCTGTCCTCTACCGTGCCCTCTGCCCTGTACTGTGCCCTCTGCCCTGTACTGTGCCCTCTGCCCTGTACCGTGCCTCCTGCCCTGTACCATGCCTCCCTGTCCTCTACCGTGCCCCCTGCCCTGTAACGTGCCCCTGCCCTGTAACGTGCCTCCTTCCCTGTAACGTGCCTCCTGCCCTGTACCGTGTCCCCTGCCCTGTACCTTGCCCCCTGCCCTGTACCATGCTTTCTGCCCTGTACCTTGCCCCCTGCCCTGTACCGTGCCCTCCTGCCCTGTACCGTGCCCTCCTGCCCTGTACCGTGCCCTCCTGCCCTGTACCGTGCCCCCCTGCCCTGTACCGTGCCCCCCTGGCCTGTACCGTGCCCCCCTGGCCTGTACCGTGCCCCCTGCCCTGTACCGTGCCCCCTGCCCTGTAACGTGCCTCCTGCCCTGTACCGTGCCTCCTGCCCTGTACCGTGCCCCCTGCCCTGTAACGTGCCTCCTTCCCTGTAACGTGCCTCCTTCCCTGTGACGTGCCTCCTGCCCTGTACCTTGCCCCCTGCCCTGTACCATGCTTTCTGCCCTGTACCTTGCCCCCTGCCCTGTACCGTGCCCTCCTGCCCTGTACCGTGCCCTCCTGCCCTGTACCACGCCCCCCTGGCCTGTACCGTGCCCCCCTGGCCTGTACCGTGCCCCCCTGGCCTGTACCGTGCCCCCCTGGCCTGTACTGTGCCCTCCTGCCCTGTACCGTGCCCCCCTGGCCTGTACCGTGCCCCCCTGGCCTGTACCGTGCCTCCCTGTCCTTTACCGTGCCTCCTGCCCTGTACCGTGCCTCCTGCCCTGTACCATGCTTTCTGCCCTGTACCTTGCCCCCTGCCCTGTACCATGCTTTCTGCCCTGTACCTTGCCCCCTGCCCTGTACCGTGCCCCCTGCCCTGTAACGTGCCTCCTTCCCTGTAACGTGCCTCCTGCCCTGTACCGTGCTTCCTGCCCTGTACCTTGCCCCCTGCCCTGTACCATGCTTTCTGCCCTGTACCTTGCCCCCTGCCCTGTACCATGCCCCCCTGGCCTGTACCGTGCCTCCCTGTCCTCTACCGTGCCCCCTGCCCTGTACTGTGCCTCCTGCCCTGTACCATGCTTTCTGCCCTGTACTTTGCTTCCCTGTCCTGTACCGTGCCCCCTGCCCTGTACTGTGCCATTTCTTTACTGGCATTTGGCACTATATTGGCATAATTTGGGGGCACTATGGGGGCATCTGGTGGCTCTAAAGGGGCATTTTGTTTACTGGCACATTATAGGGGGCACGATAGAGGAGATTGGCACTATGGGGCATGTGGTGGCACTATAGGGGCCTCATTTGGGGGCATCTGGTGGCTCTAAAGAGTCACTTTTTTACTGCCACATTATGGGGGGGCACTATGGCATCTGGCACTAAGGGGTAATTTTTTTCTGTCACATTATGGGAGGTACTATAGGGCAGAGCAGCACTATAGGGGCATCATTTGCAGGCACTATGGGGGCATCTGGTGGCTCTAAAGGGGCATTATTTACTGGTAAATTATAGGGGCACTATGGCATCTGGCACTAAGTGGGCAATTTTTACTGGCACGTTATGGGGGAGAGGAGCACTATAAGGGATGTGAAGGGCAGTAAGAAGGGGCATATTATGGGGAACACTATGGGGGAGAGGAGCACTATGAGGGCATTTACTGGGGCACTATATAGGGGTATTTTATACTGGTATACATTATGGGGATATTAGCTCAACTGCGGGCACTAAGCTGGGGTGTTACTGTGAGCTTTACTACTACTGGGGGGCTATGGGGAACATGATGTCTAGTATGGGCACTATGGGAACATCATTACTACTAAGTGTGGTCTAGCAGATAATTATTTCTATTGGTGGGATTTTGGGGAGCACTGTTACTTTTGGGGGGCACCCTGGCATAATATCATTAGTGTAGGTGCAGTTATTTTTTAGAGCACTGTGTGCCAATAACTGTTGTAGGGGGCACTATCTGTGTGGTAGTAGTATTTTTCAGGGGACAGTTTCTGCAGTATAGTATTGGGGGAGCACAGCGGGCACAGTATTGGGGGTGGCAGGATGAGGTGTTCAGAAGATGTAAAGATGATAGAAATGTGGGAAACTAATGTCTGTTTGTATCTCTGCAGAGACGAGAGATGGCTGAAAAATCTTCATGGCGGTCTGGTCCGAATGGAGAAGATGAGGAAAGAGAACGTCTACAACAAAGGTGACATCACTGGATGTAAGAGGTATGGGGCGCTGTGTAGGAGAGGAGATGCTCCGGCTCCTCCCTCTGCCATTTACAGGTGGCAGATGGTGGGGGGGGACGCACAGGCTTTGAGCAGGATCTGGGGAGGGAGGAGAGCGGAGGATCTTCCTGGCTGTAGCCTGCTGTTGCATATTGTATAATGTAAAGCAGGCAGTGCAGCCAGGACACGTCCTCCCCTCTCCATATGATGTATAGAACTGGGCCTCAACCATATTTCAGCTGTAGTGTTTGTTGGGAGAGGCCTATTAGATATGGGAGGGGCTTATAATAATGGGCGGGGCCTATTTTCGCCGCGGCGCACTGCACGCGCCACACTTTCCTCTTGCAGTAGTATGTTTGATATATGGGCGTGTCGCAAAAATAGCCCTGCCCACAAGACGCCACACCCCCTTTTCCTTTTCGGACCCCCCCTAGAAAAAATTCCTGGGTGCTCCCTTGCCTCCTGTGATGTGACTGTAAGGTGCTGAGGGGTTTCAGGGGTCTAACAATAGCCCGAAAATCTACAAAGTATGGATGCCTATGGGCCTAGTGAAGTTGATGTCACAGTTTGTAACTGACATAATAGCACTGCAATATTGAAGTGTCAGCAGAGATACAAACATTGACCAGCACTGCAACACTGTAATGCAAGGATCTGCACAGCACCATCACATTCACCCGGATGCGGAGTGCGTGCACAAACCAGCGGTGCTCAGCGATGTCAGCATAATAAATGGTAGCAAATACCGAAAAATGATCGCAGCGGTCACCACCTAAAATCTTATTTATTCCAAAATAATGATTAAAAGCGCCATTGTGGTACAGGATACAGGGTACATGGAAAGGCGACGGCCTTGCGCTTCCTCTGGGCCTTGCAATAGCGCTTTTAATAGTTATTTTGGAATAAAGAAGATTTTTAGTGGTGAGTGCTGCGATCATTTTTCTGTAATACAATTATAATCTGTACAATTTACAATGCAATATTGAAGTGTATTATATGAGTGATCAGAGGATCGTGGATTCAAGTTCCCTACTGGGACTAAGGCCAATTTCACACGATGACATCCTTGTGTTTTCCGTATTTTGCGGAACGGAACAGCTAGCCCCTAATAGAACAGTACTATTCTTGTCCGTAATACGGACAAGAATAGGACATGCTCTATTTTTTTGCAGGGCTACGGAACGGGCATACAGATGCGGAAAGCACACAGTATGCTCTCAGTATTTTTTGGGGACCCATAGAAATGAATGGGTCCGCATTTTTCTTGTGAAAAATGCGAATCGGAGCCCGCAAAAAATACTGTTGTGTGAAAGAGGCCTTAGAAAAAGTTTTTTAAAAAGGGCTTGGAAAAAGAATAAAGGAAAAAAATTAAATCTGTGTTTGTTTTTTTGTTCAACTGCATTTACATATAGAATAAAAAAAAACCTATGCATGGTTTGTATCATCACTTCTGTAATCACCTGTATATTATTTAGCCTAAACAGTGAATGCAGTAACAAAAAAATACAGTTTTTATTTGTTCCACCTGTCAAAAATAATGAATAAAAGTCGCATGGCACCAATGAAAATTGCAACTCGGCCCACAAAAAACAAGCCCTCAAACAGCTCCGTCAGGGGAAACTAAAAAATGTTTTAGGTTGTTGAATGCAGAGATGCAAAAACTAGATTTGTTTTTATTTCAGCACAAGGCCGCAACGTAATAAAAAGTGGAAAAAGTGTAAGGGTTTGAAGTCTTTCCTCATTGTATTCACACACTGCACTCATGTTACATTTTTTTGCATTGATTTTGAGTAACATACAAAAACTGTGACCACAACCCTTGACAGCATTCATGTTATCAATTCTTTTTCATATAAACATTGTGTAGTGAAGAGCTACCTACAGTTAGTAGGGATGAGTCAATTTGTCTCATTAGTAAGAGTTCTTCACCTGTCAGAGGCTGTCCCCATAGGTGAAGAAGCACCCACCTGCCTGAATGGCAGGGCTGGACATTTTGCCCGGCTCTGACAATCTTGAGCCTGCGCCACTGCTGCAAGTAATGGAGCAACTGCAAAGGATCTGCTTCCACTACTGGGGCAGTGACCACACATGCACCTTAACACTTTCGGGTAGCAGAGCATGAACAGTTGCTGCTCCCAAATTAGAAGCAGAGCCTCTGCGCTTGTGCTTGTTCTGAGCATCAATATACACAACACACAAGAAAACCGCAATAAATAACGAAAATCAAGTATTAGTTTTATTAGAGAAAAACACGGGACACACTAAACATTGTATACCATGTATACCTCAGTGCAGGAAAAAATATATCCAAGCACAAACTAATAACTCACTAAGTCCTAGATATGGACAAAGCATATAATAATAATATGACATCAATAAATATATATGGCTATACCTACAAATTGAAGGGTTGAAAAATATTCCCAGGCTATAAAGTGAGCATTGTCAAGAACACCCCGTGCATATTGCCAGGAATACCCAGCTTCCTCAGGGGACATGGGCTATTGTCAGTTAGATCCCTATAAATTAGGGGTGCAAAATGTTTTCTGGTTGGGGGCTACATTGCCAGACTGAACCAATTACAAGGGCTGAAAATAAAATTTAAAGGGGTATTAACAACTGAAATACTGTATGTATGGCATATTGAACACAGAGTGTCTAGTTACATCTCCAGGATTCCCATCTAATGGGAGAAATACATGAAAAATACATGTGAGCAGCCACAAGACATAGACATACATATCTGTCACCAGAAGGTTGGGGGCCGCACAGAATGGTATCAAGGGCCGCATGTGGCGCTCAGGACGCAGGTTGTGCACTCCTGCTATAAATACATGAATTAATAAAATGCATAAATTATCTAAATGAAATCTCCTGTATATAGGCGGAAGAGACAAGGAAGTAGAGCCACAATGTGGCTATATCCACGGCGTCCCAGGTGAGGTAAAGCTTTTACACAAAATACCCATAAAATCCTTGGTTGGATTCGAACCCAGGGCCCCGGCACTGCAAGGCACCAGTGCTAACTACCGTATAAAACATACAATACGAGACATGAAAAGTTCTACCCTCACTTCTGTGTCCTTATCCTATACCATACAGATTGTAAGCCCTTGTTGGGCAGGGCCCTCTCTCCTTGTGTACCAGTTTGTAACTCATATTGTTCATGCTTACTGCAATTGTCTGTATGTATGTGCACCCCTTATCATATGTACAGTGCCATGGAATTAGTGGCGCTTTAATAATAAATAATAATAATGATAAAAATAATAATAATAATAATAATAAAAAGTAACAATACCCACAATGCAGCAATAGGAGTCCAGGACGGTGAGCACACGATTCCAACACCAGCTTCCTCAGGGGTCCTCTGGAGCAATAAGTAGGATTATACGTTGGACTTAATGGAGCTGTGTTTTTATTCAACCACATGAACTACGCAATTATTAAGATTAGGCTTCTTTCACATCTGTGTTAGAGGTCTCCAGCAGGCTTTTCCAGTAGAGCTGCACTCAATAGTTTATGTATGGCCAAATCCCAGCATATTTGCTGGGTAGCAGCCGCGTCTCTGCTAGATCCCAGTGGTCATTGCATTTTTTCACTATTCACATGAGCATTGTTGCTTCCATACATAATGGAAGCCATGTGCAGTGACCCACTGGTTCACTGGTAAAGGGTTAATGCAATGGTTCACTTTATCAAATGGTTCACTGCTAAACTGTTAAATTGTTTACTGAGATGATAACTATACATTCTAAGTGGTACAAATGGTTAATGTGACTTTTCTATGCACTATGTGCAAAATGCTGTATATACCGTAGGTAGGAAATAGTTAACTGGCTGTAATAATTGCCACAGGGTGAGCTGGTCCCACTTTCCCCACTTTACAGCAGCCACCATGGGCCATGTTATTGTAATTAGGGATGAGCGAATCCACTTCGAATTGACTTCAGATGCTGTAAAAAACCTTGATACCGAACTTGGGTTTGGTTCCAAGTGGTACCTTGGAACCGAACCTGAGTTCAGTATCAAGGTTTTTTACAGTAATAATTAATACGCAAAGTTATTACACGAAGTCTCTCGAGACTTCGCGAACTAATAACTTCTGATCATCGGAACCAATATATACTTTTTTTTTTTACTGTAGATTTTTATTACTACAAGGGTACATATTTTCAATAATACAGAAAGAAGAACAAAGAATGGTACATCAAAGCACATGTAGGGGTGCCCAAAGGGCCACTGGGATGGGGAAGGGTACAAAAGCATTCTATGTAGCAGTCCAAATCCCCCATTTAAGATCAATGGTCTAATTCAGGCACCTATGACAAAAGACAAGACAACCCACAAAACATAGGGGTGGGGGTGGGGTTGTAATGGGACAGGTAGGGGAAAACAAGGGCAAGAGAAGGGGGGAAAAGGGAGAAGGAGGCCTCTAGGAGTATGTTGGGTGAGAGTCCCAGGGTAGCCAGGTCGCTTGGAATTGCTTCACTGCATTGTTGAGAGATGCCGTGAGATACTGCAAAGATCTGATATCACAAACCCTAGCCAACAATATGGACTTGGTAAGAGTGCTAGTCTGCTTCCAGGACTTGGCAATCAGAGATTTGGCTGCAGTACATAGGGACAGGAACAGCCTGGAGGAGCACCTATTCAATCCCAGGGGCGGGAAATTGAGCAGATAGACCTCTAGGTCTAGCGGCACAGGGACATGAAGAGAGACTGAGTCACCTCCCTCACCTCCTCCCAAAATGAGGTAATGAGGGGACATGTCCAACAAATGTGGTATAGAGAACCCATGTCGCTCCAGCAGACAGATGGGATAGTGGGGTTTATAGAGTGTAGGAGGGCAGGGGTATGATACCAGTGCATAAGCAGTTTGTACTAGGTTTCCTTATACGTAGTGCAAATAGAGGAGCCCTATTCCATATAATCTGCCAGGTGGAGTGATCATCGGAACCAATACATTCTAATACTGTACGGAGTGGGGTTTTTTTTTTTTTTAAATATACATCGTAACATAAAAATTAAAAAATAACCACAAAAAATTCTTTAAAAATATGCTTAACATAAAATCTTGATTTAAACAATAGGTCCTTTTCTGGTGAGCTTGTAGCATGCAGGTTAGTTCTGGGGATGAGTGGGAAAGATGTCAAGGGAAGGGACCCCTCAACAATTTTACATTATGGGTGACCCGGCTCATATATATTCATTATAGCAGAGAAGCCTCAGGGACATACATCTACAATATGTGAAGAGTGTATTATAGGTTTACTATATTCCATAAGCCAGTCATGCAGAATACAAATTGAATGCTCTGTCAGAGTAAGGCACTGTGGAGACAAATTGGAAATATCCTATAATCCATTTCTAGACCTTCAAGGGGATCTTCATGTTTCACTATACTGTACATGGTATTCAAAGAGGTAAAAAATATGATATTTTGAATTACCAAAAATACAATCCCCTGGAAGCAGCATGTAGGTCATGACATGGATCGTTAGATGTAAAGCTGAGCTGAACCTTCATTCATGAGGCATATGGATTCCTTATCAATTATAAAGGTTTTTGCACTCTTCTATGGGCTCTCCGGAGTGATTTCTTTCAAAAGTCTCTATTTTGTGAACATTTTGTACTGGACTTTTTTGCTTTACATTTACATTCAAGAAGAGCAATGTCTGAAGTTATTAAAACGTGCAAATCCCATGTAAGTGAAAGCCTTCTTAATAACCCCATTCCCTGCTGGCTTCATTATCTCTGGCTCTTTCTGAGCCACACGACAGCAGCTTGTCACATTTCTGCATGAAGCACTTACATCTCCAGTGAAGTCATTGAGGTATAGGTAGCGCACAATCTGTTCCCCCAATTTTTGAATAATGTTTTATGTCAGCTGTACATGCAAACATTTTGGGATAACTCTGGTGTATGAAACATAATCTTCACTTGAAAAGTATTTCTAGAAAATTATGTCATGGCAGAGTGTCATTTAGCACCATTTGCCATGATATCACAGTTTGGTATTTGAAGACTTCATATAGCTGCTTGGAAACTTGCTGCATTATGTTAAAATAATACTTATATATATATATAAAGTATAAGAGTAAAGGACACGTTCTACATGCTCATACAGCTCTCATGGTCTCACCCACTAGAAAGTCTAAGGCAGAACTTCCCAAGCTATTTCTATTGGGGCTTAACTGGCCAAAATGGTGGGGAGACTCAGGGCATAGTAGCCTTGGTAGGGACGTAACAAGAAGAGCAGTTCCCTTTCGTTCCCTGCAGGTGAATGGAATATCAAGGACAGGTTCCTATGACTAGCTAGCAGGATCTGGTAAGACTGTTTCAAGTATCACAACTTTGTATTGCATGTTAAACTGCACGCTCCATGATACTGTCTGGTCCAGATTGGAACCTTTGGAAGCCATGTGTAATGACCTGCTGGTTCACTGGTAAAGGGTTAATGCAATGGTTCACTAATAAAGTTATCAAAGGTTTACTGCTAAGCTACAGTATTAAAATGTTTACTGAGATGATAGCGATACACTCTCAATGATACAAATCGGTAATATGACTTTACTATGCACTATGTATTCCAAAAGGCTGGATATACAGTAGGGTTAACTGGTTGTAATAGTTGCCACATGGTGAGCTGGTCCCACTTTCCCTGGCTAGTAGTGAGTTCCTGGCAGGAAGGCTAAGATTGAAGATGTGCATGCTGCTGTTAATATGAAGCTCTGAAGCTAGAAGCACTGAAATTTTGCAGAAGATTGAGGAGTGTTTCAAGTATCACAACTTTGTATTGCATGTTGAACTGCACGCTCCATGATACTGTCTGTTTGTATGTGTCTTTTTAGATGTTTGTGTATTTTTGCATTAGGAATGGGTTTTAAATGGCTTAGGCTGCATTCACACCTCCAATTCGGAGATCCGGCTGCCTGATCCAACGCAAATGCCGGCTGATGGCCAGACAAAAAAACATTGCAAGCAACCTTTTTCGTCTGGCTGAAACTCGACATTTATGCCAGAAATCGGCCTGAAGTCAATGGGGATCTGACTGAATAGTAGAGACTTGGCTGCCAGATCTCCAAACGGAGATGTGAACAAGGCCTTAGTAAGAGTACAGCCACATGGTCAGGTTTCTAGATGCAGTTTTGGAAGCCAAAACCATGAGTGATTTAAAAAAAGTGGAGAAGTCATATCTGTCCTTTATACTTTCCCTCCTTTTATGATCCACTCCTGATTTTGGCTTCTAAAACTGCATCAAGAAAACTGAATGTGTGGCTGTACCCTAAAAGTTACATTTTAAATAGAGTTGAGCGAACGTGCTCCTAACGAGCACTGTACTGCTCGGATCCCCTGCGCTCGCATGGGCGCAGCCATCCGGATCTGTCCTCCTCACCCGACGGATCCGGATGCCTGCGCCCATGCGAGCGCAAAGGGATCCGAGCAGTACAGTGCTTGTTACGAGCACGTTCGCTCAACTCTAATTTTAAACTCTGTATACTACTATTCTAACAACCTCTGTAGACAGTTTTTGAGATTTGGTTGGTTTTGGGAGGACAATGCCTTCGAGATATGTTCACAAGCTTAACAAGAAAATAAGACTATTCAGATATTCCCATTTGCTGTATGTCAGTGCATTGCCTCTGTCGTGTAATGAATGTACACAGCACAAACAGAAACATCAGATTTTACTCTCCTTTCAAGAACAATGTGGATCACTTCCAGCTAGTGGCAATGACATTATATTCATAAGCCAGGGCTTAGATCTTAATAGTCTTTTATACAAGCTGCAAAACCGGCTCACATTTGGTACAAACTGACCCACTTGGCTTTCAATGTTTAAAGCCGCCTAATAGAATCTGCAATGAAACCAAGAGATAATGCTTCTTCTCTTTCTACAAAAGCACAGTTGGAGAATGGCTTCTTCCTCACAAGAATTCCCCGGCTTTGCCTTGAATAGAAAAGATAGTTGTAACTCTCACATAGCAAGTTTCACGCTAAAGGTTCATTGCGATATTACATTTTTTGCAGAGGTGTAGCTAGAACTGACCGGGCCCCACAGCAAATTTTTGTACGGGCCCCCCACCTCCACGCTCACCATATACATAGCTGCATTCATATACGCACTCTCTACATACATGGATGCACTCATACACACAGTCTCCACATACATAGACACACTCATACACGCACTCTCTACATACATGGATACACGCATACATGCACTCTCCACATACATGGATGCATAAATACAAACAGTCACCACATACATGGATGCACAAATATATAATACACATATATAGACACCCAGCTTTCCTGCGGTGCCTCACCCCCATACTCTAATGCCTCTGCACTTGTGCCATGCAGGATAGCAGGGAAGCTGGATGACATCTCATGATGTAATGTCACCCAGCTTTCCTACTGTACTGTCACATGTGCAGAAACATGAGGACAGACTGGGAAAGCTGATTATAACCTCAGTTCCCCTGACACTCACATTACTGGGAGGTTGTGGAAATCCTACTGATGTCCAGCATGCTCTGCATTGAAGGTTCAGGCTGCAAGAATCGCGGGTAGGAAAGGGGGCGTATCTATGATAGCTCCGCCCACATCAGACCAGCCTGATGCTGGGGAGAGGCGGAGCAATGTCACTGATGTCAGGTCAGTGTTGAAAGTGCAGGACTCTGGACCTGGTGCAGAAGAAGGCTGTTGTCAGGGGCCTGGTTTGACCAAGTACAGTGACTGCTCTTGGGCCCCTTCTGAGCTCGGGCCCCGAAGCAGCTGCTTCCCCTGCTTGCCTGGTAGCTACGCCACTGATTTTTTGCAAATACTTGCCTTGTAAATTAAGAAGTTAGATATAGACAGATACATAGACAGAAAGATAGAATATAGATAGATAGATTTGAAAGACATAAGAAAGATAGACAGAATATAGATACCCCTTAATGCGAAAGTGAAATATTTGCAAATGTATTAAAAGGGAAAAACTAAAATTTGCATGGACATACATATTCAGACCCTTTGCTATGACACTTGAAATTTAGCATCTTTGAGATGTCCACCTGTGGTAAATTCAGTTGACATGATTTGGAAAGACACCGCCCTGTCTATATAAGGTCTCACAGCTGATAATACATATCAGAGCAAAAACCAAGCCGTGAGGAGGAAAGAACTGCCTGTAGAGCTCAGAGACAGGGTTGTGTGGAAGAACTGATCTGGAGAAGGGGACAAAACAAGTTCTGCTGCATTGAAAGTTCCCAAGAACACAGTGATCTCCGTAGTTCTTAAAAGGAAGAAGTTGGGAACAACAAGGACTCTTCCTAGAGCTCTTCCTAGAAGACTCCTCCATGATTTTAAACATGAAATTCTGGCAATAATGAGCATGCTATCCTATTCACATGCTTTGCTGGGAGAATATCAGAGGAATACTAACAGCAGCTGAACTTGGCCTTATAAACGGTAAGTAGAGGACTGATTGCTAATGTTGGGTTTTTGTCCCTTGTTTTCAGCATTTTAAAGACAACACTTATACTTCCTTCCTGCTATAAACTATTAAGAATTTTACACCAAGCGATATGCTTCTAGGAACATAATGCGTGTCAACTCACCCATAATATTCAATCTCTGAGTACAAAATTAAGTCTGCATGTCACCTCCAACACAGCAGATGTACCATATGAAGATGCCATCAGTAGCTTATAATTCATTTATGGCACATGCCAGCTGCCACTGGATAAGAATCTGGAGACTAATACTTTTCTGACATGTGCAAAAAAACAATTCCCAATTTATCAGTGAAGCCTCCTAGGGGCAGATCTCAACTGTCGTGCCAAAAGAACATGCCAGGCAAAACTGATACTCTGTGCTATGCCCAGTGCACAGCCTGAGATGATCCAGTTTGAATCCCTGTGTCTTACTCCTCTACATTGGCCTAACACAGTGGGGAAAATGTACTATTATGTTATTACAATTTGGTGCATCCGGCTAGACATGTTAGACACTTTTCTCTTCCTTGTGCCACCTCTTGTCTTACAGACCTGGGGTATTTAAGACTCTTCTTAGCCATGTCCCCTTTCTTGAGGTAGAAAAAATATCTAAAACCCAAATTAAATTTGGCACATGACACATACACTGTTTGGTGCAACATATGTCATAATTCTGGTGCGTTTTGCTTAGTAAATCTACCCCCCCAAAGTATTAGTTATATGCTCATGTAAAGAAGAAACGGCTGTCGTCCATTTGACCTTCATTGATGAATAGTAAAAGGCACCAGCACTAGAGATGAGCAAATCAATTGGTAAGAATCGATTTGTCTCATCAATCAGAGATCTTATTACCACATAAAGTGACACGTCAGATTTGCAAAATTAGGCTTTGTCATGAAGGTGAAAGCTGGCTGTGTCTGGAAGGGGTTAAGGAACTTGAAATGAGTTGTGTCCAGTCCTCAAACACTTCAGAGTGTCGTACATGGCTTTTCAGCTGATAAAATTTGAATTTCTTTGCTTTTAAGATAGTATTAAATCACAAAATAGTTATTAATTAAAGGGATTGTCTCTTCGTGTACATTAGGCTATTAGACATTAGAGTATATCGTACCGATATGCTCCAAATGTCCAAGATGAGGCAACACCTTTGTTTCACCATATGTCTACTTTATGTTTGCATCATTTTGTAGAATTTTAAAAGCATGTTTTTAAAATTTTCAAGAAAATTTCCAAAACAAACTTTCTTAAAGGGGTATTCCGGTTACCATAAATATAACTTATGTTTTAGACTAATTCATCATCAATAATTACCTAATATAATGTCAGTTTCACATATTTACCATTTAGTAGTTATAAAAGTAGTTTCTTCCTTACTAACCACTGTGTTTCCTCATGAGTTACCATGGCACCAACCTGTAGTTCTGAGCCTTTGTCAGGTCAGGCATGCTCAGTGTGTTGCTATCAGTTCTCTAGCTAAATGTCAGTGTGCTGCTGATTACTGAGTAGAGGGGGTGTGTCTGCACTGGAATGTCAGGCAGCCAATCAGTAAACAGCAACACTCATGAACAAGCACAAACTCACAGCAGGAAGCTAGGGATTGTGGGGATTGTAGTTTTGTGAGGGAAGATCAGGAGCCATGACACTCTCAGTGTGTTGCAGGCTCACAGAAGCTAGACAAATGGATTGCAGGGCAAATTGAAGCTCTGATCATATGTATAGGTATGGGTTCTGGTTGAGTCACAGCTTGCAGCCTTAATGCAGTTTTTCAAAAAATAAGTTACTTTACCGGAATACCCTTTTAAGGACCAATTCAGTTCTGAAGTGACTTTGAGGGTATTACTTGATAGAAACCATCCAATGTGAAATTATTCTTATTATTATGCCGGGCTACCTGGTTTTAGAAACACCCTATGTGTAGACCTAATCTTTTGCCTAAACGTATGAGAAGGCTCAGGAGTATATGAGCACTATGTGCATTTTGAGTCCCAAAGTGGTGATTTACACTGGTTGTGCTGAAAGTTATAGAGACTTTGTAGCTGGTGCGAGCCTGGGTACCAAATCAGAATACTCCCTTATCAGGGCCAGGATCAGGGAAGTGGTAGAGGTAGTAATGGATGTCTGGGGCACACAGAAGTGAGGGGGGGGGGCAAAGGGGCAGACTGGGAATTTAGAGTGACTTCATGTTGTAGGCTGACCTAAATTGACAAGAGGCAGGGCCAACACGATTTGGTAGAGTCAACTCAAGTAGGTGGGGCAGACACGTAGATAGGGCAAGCAATACCATAGAGGGGCAGTATATTATGCTACACTTTTGTATTTAGTTCTGAAGCCAAACCAAATACCAAAATGCAGCGCATTATACTGCCCCAGCTAGGGTTGGGCGATATCAAAAATATTCCCACGATAACGATATTAAGAAATCTATTGCGATAACGATATAAATCGCGATAAATGCCCATTTAAAAGAAAGAACAGTTGGGGCCACAAGGAGACATTATACTGTATGGGGGCAGCCACAAGGAGAAATTATATACTGTATGGGGGAAGCTACAAGGAGACGTTATACTGTATGGGGCAGCCACAAGGAGACGTTATACTGTATGGGGCAGCCACAAGGAGACCTTATACTGTATGGGGGCAGCCACAAGGAAACATTATACTGTATGGAGGCAGCCACAAAGAGACGTTATACTGTATGGGGGCAGCCACAAGGAGACATTATATACTGTATGGGGGCAGCTACAAGGAGACGTTATACTGTATGGGGTGAGCCGCAAGGAGACATTATACTGTATGGGGCAGCTACAAGAAGACATTATTACTGTATGGGGACAGCCACAAGGAGACATTATACTGTATGGGGGCAGCCACATGGAAACATTATATACTGTATGGGGGCAGCTACAAGAAGAGATTATACTGTATGGGGCAGCCACAAGGAGACATTATACTGTATGGGGGCAGCCACAAGGAGACATTTATACTGTATGGGGGCAGCCACAAGGAGACATTATACTGTATGGGGGCAGCCACAAGGAGACATTATACTGTATGGGGGCAGCCACAAGGAGACATTATACTGTATGGGGACAGCCACAAGGAGACATTATACTGTATGGGGCAGCCACAAGAAGACATTATATACTGTATGTGGGCAGCCACAATGAGACATTATACTGTATAGGGGCAGCCACAAGGAGACATTATACTGTATGGGGAAGCCACAAGGACACGTTATACTGTATGGGGAAGCCACAAGGAGATGTTATACTGTATGGGGCAGCCACAAGGAGTCGTTATACTGTATGGGGGCAGCCACAAGGAGACATTATACTGTATGGGGGCAGCCACAAGGAGACATTATATACTGTATGGGGCAGCTACAAGGAGACGTTATACTGTATGGGGCAGCCACAAGGAGACATTATACTGTATGGGGGCAGCTACAAGAGACGTTATACTGTATGAGGGCAGCCACAAGGAGATGTTATACTGTATGAGGGCAGCCACAAGGAGACATTATACTGTATGAGGGCAGCCACAAGGAGATGTTATACTGTATGGGGACAGCCACAAGGAGACATTATACTGTATGGGGCCAGCCACAAGGAGACATTATATACTGTATGGGGGCAGCCACAAGGAGACATTATACTGTATGGGGCAGCCACAAGGAGACGTTATATTGTATGGGGCAGCCACAAGGAGACATTATATACTGTATGGAGGCAGCCACAAGGAGACATTATTCTGTATGGGGCAACCACAAGGAGACGTTATACTGTATGGGGCAGCCACAAGGAGACGTTATACTGTATGGGGCAGCTACAAGGAGACATTATACTGTATGGGGGCAGCGACAAGGAAACATTATACTGTATGGGGCAGCCACAAGGAGTCGTTATACTGTATTGGGGCAGCCACAAGGATACATTATACTGTATGGGGGCAGCTACAAGGAGACGTTATACTGTATGGGGGCAGCCACAAGGAGACATACTGTATGGGGGCAGCCACAAGGAGACATTATATACTGTATGGGGGCAACTACAAGGAGACTTTATACTGTATGGGGGCAGCCGCAAAGAGACATTATACTGTATCAGGGCAGCTACAAGAAGACATTATACTTTATGGGGACAGCCACAAGGAGACGTTATACTGTATGAGGACAGCCACAAGGAGACATTATACTGTATGGGGGCAGCCACGAGGAGACATTATATACTGTATGGGGGCAGCCACAAGGAGACATTATACTGTGTGGGGCAGCCACAAGGAGACATTGCATACCTCCAGTAGTGATGTCCTCCACAGTGCCCCCCACATTTCCCCCACAGTAGTAATATCCCATCAGTGCCCCAACAGTAATAATGTCCCCCATAGTGAATCCATAGTAGTAATGTCCTACCCAATGCTACCTCCAAGTAGTAATGTTTCCCAATAGCAATGTCCCCCATAGTGCTCCCTCCAAGTAGTAATGTAACCCAGTGGCCCACCAATAGTAACGTCCCCAACAGTACCATCTCCAGTGGTAATGTTCCCAAGTGCCTCCCCCCTAATAGTAATATCTCCCACAGGATTATCCCCAAGTGGCCAAGAAAAAAACCAAACTAATACTAAGTCCGGCATCACATAATTTGCAATGCAGGCCAGAGGCCTCTTCCAGCCTATGGACTGGGATGCTGGGACGTAGTTGGGCAGTCGCACTGATGTCAGGCAGCAGAGGCAGAGTGACATCATATAAATCACCTGTGCCAGGATTTTATGTTTCATAGGCTTCAGGCCTGAGGATAGCGATACAGTGGAACTTGTGGCTGATGGCTGGGTACATAAGTACCTGGTGCTTCCAGCGTTAATGCTGAGAGTGCCAGATTGCTATATACCCAGCCGCCAGCCGTTTTGGGGAGGTTTGGACGGCCCACTGGACATCAGTCCACTGCACATTACAACTTCCTGCACCTTGGGCACATATCTTGGGTGCTTAATATTACATATAGTCTTAGCTCTGGGGTGAAATAATAAATCAGACTCCTGAGAAATTACTCCATTTTGAAAACTCCACCACTCAAGGTACTAAGGGGTTGAGTGAGCCTTAGTAACATCATTGTGAAAGTGACATGAATGGCTATGGCTAAACGGATGGTTACCTGTTTATTCAAAAAACTGCATTTTGGTATTTTTAATTTCACTTTTTGGTAGCAAAGGCACACTGGTGTCATTCATGTTATCCCCCTTCCTCTTCTATCCTGTCTTGTGATCTGAAAGATGGCCGATGCCATTTTGAGAATCTCAACTAAATCAAATTGACAAAAATTCAGATTTGGATTTGACCTGAATTTTTTGAAAATTCAAGTAGAATTTGATTTGTTTAGAATCGATTTGCTCATCTCCACTTGGGTAGTTCACCATGTAAAGCAGTGAGAATTTGTAAGTATGATAATTGCTGTCATCCAGACATGTAGTAACACAGATTGCAATGCTTTTAATAGCGTCTGATGAATGCTATCACAGGGAGGAGCCGTGACAGATGTAATCCTACATCCGATTACTCCAAGACATTTCATTAATAGTATTAGTGAAGTGGAGAAAGTAGGGCGACACTTTCCAAAGTCATTTAGAATTGAAATGAGCTTTATTAGCCCACAGTGTAAATCTCATGAAGGCGCATTATACTACCATGCATGAGAAAAAGAAAACAAGACAATGAAAATCAAATCACATTTTGCAGCCGTGCTGTTTTCTAGAGCATTTTTGGGTTCGATTGGCCCCCAAAGTTACTGTGGGCGAAGATTCTGACACAATGGTGGTCCCCAATGGCACAGTAGAAGAACCCCACTTGAAGATGATTTTGACCACTTGCTGTTCTAGTTCCTCTAGAGCAGGGGTGCACAACCTGTGGCCCGAGGGCCATATGCGGCCCTTGATACCATACTGTGTGGCCCCCAACCTTCTGGTAACAGACATGTATGTCTATGTCTTGTGGCTGCTAAGATGTATTTTTCATGTATTTCTCCTAGACTGTAACAAGACATTAATGGTATATACTGTGTGTTCAATATGTGATAAATAAAGTATTTCAGTTTTTAATACCCCTTTAAATTTTATTTTAACCCCTTGTCATTGGTTCAGTCTGGCAACATGGACCCCAACCAGAAAACGCTGTGCAACCCTGCTCTAGAGGGTCAATTTCATGCCACTCTAACATTAGGTGTATGGTTATTGTGTAGTGGTCGTTTGCAGTGCCCTGATGAGGAACATCTGAGCATGTAAGTACTGTTGTCCTGCAAATTATTAATATTTAATTGTATTTTTACATGTGTTGTACCTTTAAGATGTTTTGCACTGTACTGTAGCTTTAGGCACTCAGGTTCGTTGAGGTCACACATACGTATGCTGTAGCCTTGCTTTGGCCCCAAGGTTTGCATCCAAGGTATAGTAGGGCAAGGTCATAAATAAGGATCCTATTACACCTGCAGATGAAGCATGCGATTGTCGGGAGGGAGGCTTTTCTTCCCAAAAATCGCCTGCTCATTAGTGGAGGAGACCGCTGCTATTACATGCAGCAATCTCCTCCTCAGTATGGGGAGGAGTGATCGCTTATGCCATTGCTCGTCCCCTTACTGAATCACTGTTTGCTGGCATCAGAGTATTGATTACACAGCACGATCTGCCACCAACAAACAAGCATTTTTAAACCTGTTAAAAGATTCTCTTTGCTTTTCATTCATCGGGTAATTGGTGGCAGTATTACACTGCCAGATCATCGCTAACAAGCGTTCATAAGAATGCTTGTTAGCGATAATCTGAATGATAATCTTCAGGTGTTATAGGGCCTTAAGAGTTGCTGACAGCACCTTGTGATCAGTCAGTTGGAAAGTATATGGCGGAGTGCTGCTGAGATAAGGTACAGCTGTTGTGAATTAGTTAGCAGTGAGGAGGATCCATGGGTGGAGTTGGGCCTGTTGAGAGAAGTGGTGACTCTATGGAGCACCACATACTCTGCTCTGGACTGCTGACACTGTGTGGCCTCTTGGAGTAAGCATATCCTGCATATTGCAAGTGGTTTTGGACCAGTTCCAGCCTGGAGAACTCAACGTGGTGAGAACCAAGCCAGATACAATGGATTTAGATGGTTACTAGAGATTGTGACCCAGCCAAAGTGAAAAAGGTTACAGCAGGTCTCATACTTCCTTGGCAGTTATGAAGCCGGAGTCATAATTTTTAAAAGTTAAATTTTTCCATTCCCAAAGCTGTATGAGGGTTTGCTTTCTGAGATACAAGTTGTAATTTGTAATGGCACCATTTACTATTGCATACAAGCAGGGGCGGACACAGACAGCAGGGGGCCCCTGTGCAAGGAATGTACCTGGGTTCCCCCCCCCCTCCCCTCCCGGACATAACCCCTTCTCCCCCCACTCAGCTCCTCTGACATTTCATACTCCGATGCTTCTCCCTTGACCTGGGCTGTTTTGTGTATATTTTTACACTGCTAAGTGGAGACGTCACTGGCACTGATGGGTGGCTTACAGGCTAGGGCGGCGCTAAAACCTGTCCAATAGTGCCGGTGTTGTCAACAGGCTCGCTGCTAGGTGGAAGTTCCCCCATAGTACCCCCAGTTGTAATAAGGCTCCCTACAGTGCTCTCAGTACTAATAAGGCACCCCTAATAGAAATAATGCCAATCTATAAGGCACTCATATGGAGCTTTCAGTAGTAATGCCCGCCACCACTGCCCACAGTATTTACAATGTTACCTGCAGTGCCCCCTGTAATTATAATGCCTCCTGCCTTATCCCCTAGAGTTATAATATTCTCTGTAGTGCCCCGATAAATTATAATGCTTGTCCTCTCGCTCCAGTCTTCTATACCATGCAGTCCCATGTAAATAATACCAGACCTCTCCTCTTTTTCTATGCCTAAAGCGGCCTTCCACGCCCCGCCAACTTTTTTTTACACATGCCGTGAGTGGGGAGAAGTCTCAGATTGCAATCTCCATCTGAAATACGTCTAATATAGGCGTATTTCAGAATCATTAAAGGGGTATTCTCATCTTAGACAATGGGGGCATATCGCTAGGATATGCCCCCATTGTCTTATAGGTGTGGGTCCCACCGCTGGGACCCGCACCTATAGCCAGAACGGAGCGGGGAGCGCTGCGCCTGGAGGACCCCAGGTTTCCGGGGGTCCGGCCACCACCAGGCGCAGCTCCCCGCACCGCTCATAGAAATGAATGGGAGCCGGGCCGTGCATGCGCGGTGCGCTCCCATTCATTTCTATGGCGCCGCCGAAAATAGCCGAGCGCTGGCTCAGCTATTTTCGGCGGCCCCATAGAAATGAATGGAGGGCGGCTGCGCATGCGCAGTGCGCCCTCATTCACTTCGGGGGCTCCGTTCTCGATATAGGTGCGGGTCCCAGCGGTGGGACCCGCACCTATAAGACAATGGGGGCATATCCTAGCGATATGCCCCCATTGTCTAAAATGAGAATAACCCTTTAATGACCACCTTTGTTTTTCTGGCATTCCTAATGCGGTAAGATTGACCCTTGCCCTTCATTTTCTGGGTCGGTACCATTACAACAATACCAAATAGTGTTTCTTGTGTTTTAATGAAAAGGTTTTTTTTTACCTTTTCATTGCCATATTCTAACATTTTTATAGTTATCTATATCTTTCTGATCACTTTATATTCAATTTTTTTGGGACGTAAAGTGACGAAATAATGGAAAATAGTAAAAAAAAAATTTCCATTATGCCATTGTATGGGATAAATATTTTTATGGGTGTTGTATGGGTGTTTTTGGATGAAGTGATGCCCATGATGTTTAATTTTTATTGTTTGTTTATTTTTTATTCTAGGGAAAGGGAAGTGATTTGAATTGTTACATTTTTTGTTTTTTTTAAATACTTTTAAACTTTTTAAAAAACTTTTTAAGTCATCGTAGTTGACTATAACATGCAATAATTAGATTGCAACTTGTATTTTGTAATGGATATATATCTATCACAAAATACAGGATTCAGTATATATCAATGCTGTGCTACCACCTGCAGGCCAGCATTGGAATATACTAGTGATCGGGCTGGAAGCTTTGTACAGGTCTCAGCCAGGGGAAGGTGTGCTGGGAGGGGAAGCACATGACTTCGGGTTTTAGTGCTTGACCATGACATCTGTGGGGTTAAATGTCTGCGATTGACATTATTGCCAATTGCAGGCATTAGCCCTGGGCCATTGCTGTTTAAAACAGCAGGACCCCGAGGTTATGGCGCCCGCTGCACCATTTTTATAGACTGGACTTCTGCCCTACGTGTATTACGGAGGTCCAGAAAGGGTTGAAGGGGTTTTCTGGTAGTTCAGTATTGCTGGCCTATACTCTGGTTATCAGTATCTGATTGATGAGGATGCAGCACCCATGGAGATCAGCTGTTTGAAAAGGCCACGCTGTTGCCTCCTAACACTATACCAAGCACAGCGCCGTACATTGTATAGTGGCTGTCTTTGGTATCGCAGCCCAGGCCCATTTTCTGTGCTGGATATTGTTTCCCACAATTGCACATGTTCATACACCAGATGTTGTGTGTATATATATCATATATATCCAACATAAATATTTATTTTATATATATTTTTTATTTATTTATTTATTTTAAACAGTACTGAAGTCAAAAACTGAAAGTTATTGATCTGTCTCCTGAATGCGCCAGCCTTGGACGCTGAGCCTGTGTCTTTGAGTAACAGGGCTGCACTTTTAATTGTAGAGAAATATCAAGAGTGATAAAATACCAGTGTTCTCCAATCGATACACCATCCAAACTCAATAAAGCTTCCCCTCTGGGAGACGCCACATCTGAATTGTCAAATACTCTGTATAAAACAAGTAACATTACCTCGCCCATTTCATTTGGGCCGGTGGCAGATAGTTGATCTATATTACATGTCGACCAAATACCATTTGTCATGATTAAAAGAATCTCACATTGTCTCAGTGGCCTCGCTGTCACGCAGGACTTTTTCTTAGATTGCCTAAGTGAACACTTGCTGAGAATAAACTAGATAAGTAAATAATATAATGAGCCATCGTATGCAGAATTCACAGGGTGCTGGTAATTGTAACTATAGTTAAGCATTGCTTGTCCGAACAGTAAATCTTCATAGAGCTGCATGTCTGCAGTGTAATACCCTGGGCCCGGTGGGAGCAGGTTTCAGGTGGTTGATTAAAAGCACACGCTACCAGCACTATTTCCCTGGCCGGGTCTCTTTATCAATTTTGGCATGTGCAGTTTTTGAGAAATGAGTAAACAAGTTGTGCACATTTTTCTGGTAAATACAATGTGACAAAGTGTTGACAAACCAATCATGCCCCAAAGCCATAATGTAAATGTATTAAATGACATCACTGCTACAATGGATTACCATTTTGACCCTCGGTGCATTTAATCCAGGTACTGTATCACTTATGTGCATTGGTCACTCAAGACTCTTGGCCTCGTAACCTTGCAAAGATTTCCTGAAACCAAGTGCAATTGTAACTTTAGATATGTAACATCATTTGGGCATAGATAGAAAGCCGTGTAGAGTATATAGTATATACGCAGGAAATGCTGCCAAACACATCAAATGTTTAACAATTGTAAACTTCCTTGACTCTAATGTAGCATGCAATAAAACTAATATATAAAAGGCAAGCCTTGTTGCCAGTGACTCACTTCTTTTCTGATTGACCGCAGTGCTCACACTTCAGTCAATCAGAGGCAGGTTCAAAAAGACATGCATAGTGCTAACTGTAACTGCTGAGGTATGGCTTCTCAGCCTGCCTCTCATCCCCCTGCATGGACTATTCTAATAAATGTGCTGTTTTAAATGTAAACTGTATGTAGTGGAGCAGATTTATCATGACTGTTGAAAAAGAAAAACTTTTCCTAGCAAACCAATCACAGCACAGCTTTCATTTTACAGACGAGTTTAAGAAATGAAAGCCATGCTCTGATTGGTTGCTATGGACAACAAATGATAATTATTTTAGACAGTAGTCCACTACTCAATACCTCTCTTCCCCCTGTACTCCTCCGTTACAGGAAGAGGGGTGTTGGATAGTGGACTCTGCCAGCGTAGGTATAGAGCAGGTTATGTTGCATGAGTAGAAGGGTACTTAGTAGTGGACACTCTACATGCTATGGATGTAGAGCAGGTTGCCTCGTGCCTCCTTGAAAATGTAACTGTTGCTTCACTTTAGTTTTCATATAGTGTAGGTATAGGGATATTAAACATTTTTGTAATATACTTTATTAGAGAAAGATGTTTCTTTGTAAAAACAGAGTGTAAAAGGTCTTTTTAGTAAAGCTCTAACTGAACATTGCTAAAGCTAGTTCCACACCTGTGTTAAAGCCATCTAGCAGGCTGTTCTGGCAGAGGAGTCTGCCGGAGTTCATTGTGTCTTGCCTAGCCGGATACTGCCATTCATTGCCAGACCTCAGCGAGGGATCCAGCGGGGATTCGGCTGGTTTCCAGCATGGGTGTCAGGTTTCAGGCAGACAAAAACGGTTTGTGCAAAGAAACATCTTTCCCTAATAAACTATATTAAAATAAAGTATATTACAAAATGGATTAATATCCCTAAATCTTATCCCTACACTATAAAAAAAATAAATTGAAATGACTGCTATGACAGTCAGCAAAAACAGTTATGCATTATGCACCATTCTCACCATCAAAACTAATATAGGAGGATAGATGATGTTACAGACAGTGGTTGTGGACTCAATTTTCAACTAATCCCTTTGACTTTGGGCTATTCCAGAGGGCGTTGATCTGGCAGTCCCCTAGATTTCACCCTTTAATCCCAATACAGGGATCTGGTCTTCACTGCTTGGGAGCCACTAGGTCGCTACTTCTTAGAATAATGTGGTTGGCAGTTCACCCACAGGAGTCAAGACACTGGTGCAGAGCACCATAATACTCATGTTCAGAAACAGGCCAAGGTCAGGGCAGGCCAAGTTTGTGAAAATCTATAATACAGGTCCAAGGTCAGGACTGGCAGAAGAGGGTCACAACAGTAAACAAGCACAGGTCAGTACACGGGCAGACAGCAGGAACAAACTCCCTAGAAGGAACCTAGCAAGCTAAGAACTTAATTGATCAGGCTGGCAATTAGAGTGTAGGCTGGCAATTAGAGTAGGAGCTTATTAACAATTAGGAGCAGCTATGCAGCAGCACCCAGAGGAAGGAGAGGAGGGGAGTGGTGGTAATGGCAAAAATACTAGTAGTAGTAGTTAAATGAATAATGTTCTTAACAGAAATAATGGAGCAAAGATGGACAAGGACTGTCGATATAATAGATGATAAATGTATTTTGTGGGAAAATCCCTTTAATAACAGCTGATATATATTTTAAATAACCAGAGACATTGGTACATGCACAACTTATTTCCAAAAAGCAAATTTCCATTACTGATTTATGGGAAGCACGGAGGGTATACAGGATTGAGTCTTCTTGGGGCTGGATTGGTGATTTTCCGGTTGCACACTGTCATTATCTTCTGCAGCCCTCCTAGCTTTCATCATTTTCCCCATGTGCTTAGTGCTGGGTATTGTTGTATAACCTAGGTTCCCTGATAATCCTTCTACTGTTATGGGGAAACGTGATGGGACTGGTCCTATTCTGATTGTCAGATCTAATGGAACTGTCATGCAGTTCTGGGAGCGGCGAAGGGGCCACAAGCACTAGAATCCCTTAGTTCTGAAGATAGGTGAGGGTCCTGGATATTGACCCCTTCCTTGATTATAACGTGATCCAATCTACTTTTGTCTCCTGAGAGCTTTGTATGTTTTTTCCAGAGAGTTGCATAGTCAGCGATTTTATGGGTCAACTATGGAGAAAGCCAAGCAGACCCAACAAGAGACAAAAATCAGACATATTCTAGCGATATGCCACTAATGTCTGCCATAGGGTGACCCTTGTGATGGGATTAAATAATATTTATCTACCCTCTACTGCTACGAGCCTTGATTGACTTGGTTCACTACTTGGAGAAGAGTATAGAACAGGACCCTCAAGCTAAACATTCACCTTATAGGGCTTATAAATGATCTGCTCTGTCTAACCTCTTAGGCTAAGGCTGCATGTCTACTGTAGTTGCGAAACATCAAGTCTCAGACTAAAAAATGTTTGCAATTTATCTGCAACTTGCAGGCACATATGGGTTGACTGACAATTTAAAGAATCACTGTGCTTCCACATAATTTCATTTTATGTAATAGGGAATGGTGTAGCTACCAAATTTCTAAATCACTTCATTTAAAAAATATGCCTGCATCAACCTGAAAAAGCTGTAAAGTCATGGCCACTAGGGGTCTCACTTCCACCAAATTTGTAGTCCACTGCCTGTTGTCAGGTAAGATCTGTCCCTAGTAACAGAAACACAGAAGACAGCTCACAGGAAATGGGGGCGTGTCAGAACTAGCTGAGCTTCTGAGACTGATAAACACAGCTTTTGAAGTTTATAGGAGCCTCCTGTGTGTCTGTAAATGTGACCCCACTCTTTGTCTGTTCTGTCAGCTTTAGAGCTAAAAACAAACATAGTGGAAAGTAAGAGAATCGATTTTACTGCTTGTGAGTGAAATGCATTTAGCTGTGCAGGTGAATCAGGGAATAACATGGCTGAAAGAGACATTAGGGAAGCCTAAAAGAGACATGTTGCCTGACAGTATCAAAAAAGACAAAGGTCAGGCAGCACACTCAATGTAAAAAAGTGAAAAAAGGGGATTTATTTACGCATGCAGGAAGCATGACGTTTTGGCTCTATACTGGAGCCTTTCTCAAGCAACATATATATTCAAAAAGTGCAGGTGCATATAGTGATTACATCAATCAACAATAAACCATTAATTCATACAAAAAAGTGCATATCCATAATCCAAATTATATCATAAACATGATGTAGTATAGTGCATATTTCATAATTTCTTATATCATGATTGTACAATTCATAATGTTCACAAAAAGCAGTGCAATCGATAATCATACATAATTGATAATTATATATACGTGTCATAGCTCAGGTGTATCAAATGTGTACATGATTCCTGACATGAGTAGGAAGGTCCGATCGGAGTCCACAATACAGCATCGGAGCGCCATGTGTGGAGTCTCCTGGCTGTCACTGCGCATGTCAGTAGGCTAAACGCAAACAAGGGAGATGCGCGCCAGGGCACTGTGCATGTCAGACATGCGCAATACATTACTGCCCAACTATAATTGCCATCTTGAGATGAGGCAAACCAGTATGTAGAGTTGCCTCACAATTATGATTGTACAAAGAAGCACAGCCATTATGCAAACATTTTTTCAAAAATTCACATATGCTTTAAACTTCAATTTGGCTGTGATTCACACTCAGCATTTGTTAGATTAAAAAAAAGGGAGACGCTGTCGCACACAGGTTACATTCAAGGCTATGATGGCAAACACACATATGACTTGCAACCAGTATTTCATCAGGTTGCAATTGTGCTGTGTCACCTGTCGCCTGACACCATTAACATTCATTATATTCAAAGCTGTAGTGCAACACTGCAATCTTCAGGTCGCATGACCCAAATCACCATGTAGTTCCAACCTTACAGCTAACAGACTAAAGCTATGTGCAAAAATCACTTTACATCACCATTATAAAAGATTCCATTATCATAGATCATAGAGATGCTATTGAACTGATGGTCAGGACATCCTAGTCCTTTCATGTTATAAGCAGAGCTGTTTATAATGCAAAGGAGAAACATTTGATGATTTTTTTATCATATTACTCCATAGGAAAACATTCAAAATAGCAGCAATTATCTAGAAATTTTTTCTTTCTTTTTATTTTTGATTCTGAACAAACGATTTCTGGATACGAGATCAAATAGACGAAAACATAGCCATTAAAATGAATAATGGCACAACATTTTGTGTACATGATGCCACTTAACAAACAACAATGCCATCATCATCTAAGGCAGGCAAAACATTGCTGCTGCTCTAAGTGCTAAAAAAGCCACATGAGAGTAGAATGTAATGCAAGTAATGAGGTTTTGCAAAATTTCAATCACCCAACGCAAAAAAAATAAAATAAATCATTATAAGGCACATTTTCCCAATCACGACTCACTCCTGTTGCAGGTGTTGCAGCTCTATCTAGGTCCTAATGGCAGAGCACCAATTTGGGAGCATCACTTACTCCCACTTGTTAGCTAACCACCATGCGTTGCGGCTGGCTTTCTCAATCCCAGCAGCATTCTCTGCCAACTCTGTGTCTATATTCTGCCGGGAGTTCTGTGGACAACTCTGTTTATACATTGCAGGAACATGCTACAAAGTGTGGGGGCATACAAGGCGTGACCCCTCCACTGATCTCTGACTAGTGTGTTTTATATATCACTTCTAATTATGTTGTAATTTGGCACTGTACTGTAGATTTTTATGATATGTTTTTTTCTCCATTTGCTGGTTATTTCCTTACCCTCATGTGTCACCTCTGGTGATGCCAGTACCATATTTTGTGTTTTAAAGATTTATGTTTCATATTAATGTACTTCATAAAGATTATATTTTTGATATTATAATTGTATCATTATATTCACATACATTGTAGCTCTATAATATTTGCTTGGAGTAGCACATATTATATTGCTACATGTGATATTGATATACCAATTCTTATGGATTTGGTATATGTGATCATACTCCTTTTGTGGTATATTGTCTGTGCTTGCTACATTTGTTAGTTTTGTGTATTATACCTAGCATATTAAAGTATATCACATATTACATGAGGTAATATAATAAACACATTGCTGCCATTTTTTATAGCAAATAGTGACATGGCAGTGCAACAGTTCAACATAGTGATATTGGCTGGTACAAAATGTTCCTGTGATGAAGACAGACATCACTTGAACATCAGCCTACTCAAAAGGACTCAGAGCATGCTTGCCTGTTCGAACCTTAGACTGCATAAGATTGCTTCAAACTGCAATGTTGTTATGGAGGCCTTTTTCAGTCAAGATCATGCCAGTTATGGGAAAAATCTCAACTTGGCAACACTCAGTACCCATGGAGTGCAGCTTAGGGCTCACCTGGGACCTCACGACCTTTACCTTTACCTTTATGTCTGTATTCTGAGGAGAGGCTGGTTACAAGTGGGGTGCCACAAGGATCTGTTCTGGGTCCTGTTCTGTTTAACATGTTTGTAAATGACATAAGGGACGGCTTGGTAGGTAAGGTCTGCTTGTTTGCTGATGACACAAAAGTGTGTAATAGGGTTTATGTTCCAGGAGGTGTCGGTAATATGGAGAATGATTTATCTTTATTAGATAAGTGGTCAAAACAATGGAAACTTCAGTTCAATGTTTCCAAATGTAAAATAATGCACTTGGGGAGAAGAAATCCTCTATCTGAGTATCGTATTGGCAGTTCTGTGCTAACAAAGACCTCAGAAGAGAAGGATTTGGGGGTAGTCATATCTGACAGCCTCAAATGAGTAACCAATGCAGCCAGGCGGTAGGGAAAGCAAATCGTATGCTTGGCTGCATAGCTAGAGGTATAACAAGCAGAAAGAGGGAGATTGGGATCTCTCTGTATAGAGCTCTAGTGAGACCACATCTGGAATACTGTGTTCAATTCTGGAGACCTCACCTGCAAAAGGATATTGCTAAAATAGAACGGGTCCAAAGAAGAGCTACAAAAATGGTGGAAGGTCTAAAGCATAGAACTTATCAAGAAAGACTCCGAGTTCTTAATATGTATAGTATGGAGGAAAGAAGAGAAAGGGGGGACATGATTGAAACCTTTAAATATGTTAAAGGACTGAATAAAGTTCAGTAGGGAAGGGTTATTAATAAGAAACAGAACATAAGAACAAGGGGCACAATCTGAGGTTAGTTGGGGGACAAATCAAGAACAAAATTAGAAAATATTATTTCACTGAAAGAGTAGTAGAAGCTTGGAACAAACTTCCAGCAGAGGTGGTTGATAAATCCACAGTATCTGAATTTAAACATGCCTGGGATAAACATGTATCTATCCTAAGATAACAATAAAAGGATAATAAAAGGGCAGACTAGATGGACCAGGTGGTCTTTTTCTGCCGTCAATCTTCTATGTTTCTATGTAAATAACAGGATCCAAAGAATTAGATGGCCTCCCAGGTGGTGCTATGTACCAACTGACCACAACCCAGGGGATTATGCTATGAGAACTATACCAGCATCCCATCTTAAAGACAATACTGGGTTAACTTTTCTAAACAAGTGCGGTATCCTTGGGATAACCAGGCGGGTAGTGTAATGCCTTCAGCAGCTTCTATTATTTGTATAATGTATTCAAGCTGTCTCAGTGTATAACTAACAGCAGTGCCTGACAGAAGATTGCAGACACATCCCAGACATACCTGTGTGCACTGTCTGTATTCCATGTCCAGGAAAAGCACTTTTATTCTGCAGGAAAACAGCTCCCAAGTGCCCAGCTCTGCTGCTGCTGCAAACCAGACTGAAGAGGGGAGGGCTGCTTTAGCTGCTCATATCTTGGGGTTGGTAGCAGATAGAAAAATGGTTCTGACCTTTTTTGAAAGCTGGCATTCCAAGCAAAACCACAGCATTATAGTCAGTATATCAGAAGATATAGCTGTTAGAAATCGAGTCAGGAGAGAAACTGTTTTTAGTTTCACTTTCAGTTGGGCACTTGGCAACTGTTTTCCTGCAGAATAAAAGTGCTTTTCCTGGACATGTAATACAGACACACAGTGCACACAGGTATGTCTGGGAAGTGTTTGCAATCTTCTGTGGGGCAGTGCTGTTAGTTATATAGGAGAAAAACAGGTGAAAGACTCCCTTTAATCCTTAGTATATCCTATGCAAAACACTGTATTTATTACTTATGACCCAGGTGACATCATCAACTCAGCTTATAGCAGCCTTTTGTGTTTATACAGTGCCTTGCGAAAGAATTCGGCCCCCTGGAACTTTTCAACCTTTTGCCACACAAAAAGATATAACATTTTTGGTGAAGGATCAACAACAAGCGGGTCACAATTGTGAAGTGGAACAAAATTTATTGGATCATATAAAACTTTTTTTGTAATAATAAAACTGAAAAGTGGGGCGTGCACAATTATTTGCCCGTTTTCTTTCAGTTCAGAAAACTCACTCCAGAAATTCATTAAGGTTCTCTGAATGATCCAATGTTGTCCTAAATGACTGATGAAGATAAATAGAATCCACCTGTGTGTAATCAAGTCTCCGTATAAATGCACTTTGCTCTGTGATAGTCTCAGGGTTCTGCATCATGAAGACCAAGGAACACACCAGGCAGGTCCGTGATACTGTTGTGGAGAAATTTAAAGCCGGATTTGGATACCAAAAGATTTCCCAAGATTTAAACATCCCAAGGAGCACTGTGCAAGCGATCATATTGAAATGGAAGGAGTATCAGACCACTGTAAATCTACCAAGACCCGGCCATCCCTCTAAACTTTCATCTCAAACAAGGAGAAGACTGATCAGAGATGTAGCCAGGAGGCCCATGATCACTCTGGATGAACTGCAGAGATCTACAGCTGAGGTGGGAGAGTCTGTCCATAGGACGACAATCAGTCGAACGCTTCACAAATCTGGCCTTTATGGAAGAGTGGCAAGAAGAAAGCCATTTCTCAAAGATATCCATAAAAAGTCTCGTTTACAGTTTGCCACAAGCCACCTGGGAGACACACCAAACGTGGAAGAAAAAATAAACGTATCCAGGTCTTAGAATGGCCAAGTCAAAGTCCAGACCTGAATCCAATTGAGAATATGTGGAAAGAGCTGAAAACTGCTGTTCACAAACGCTCTCCATCCAACCTTAAAGAGCTCGAGCTGTTTTGCAAGGAAGAATGGGCGAGAATTTCAGTCTCTAGATGTGCAAAACTGATAGAGACATACAGGGCCGCCATCAGGGGGGTACAGCAGAACCTGCTGTGGGGGCCCCGAGCACAGGGCCGGGGCCCTGAGCTCCTTGGGGGGCCCACTCAGCTGCTGGCTTTTTTTTTAAATTCATTTTTTATTTTTGCTGCTCCCTCCCGAGTCCCGTCCCACTGAGCCGCTTTAATGCCGGCTCCGAGTCCTCACTCACCCCACTGCCCTTTAACAGTGCCCAGCCACAGTCTTCTCCGCGGCTCAGCGGGTGCCGCCTACCTCCTTGCCGCGCTTCAGCTGTCTCCTCCTTCCCACCGCCACCAGCAGAGGAGGAGACAGCTGAAGCGCAAGGGAGAGATGAAGACTGAGGCGGCGCCATCTTAGTGGCAGGTGCAGCGACAGCAGCCCAGCAACGCGGTGCAGTAAGTAACTTGCCCCAGCCAGCCCAGCCTGAAGGGTCATTTTGCTTGTATTTTCATCTCCAGCTCTGGGTCATTATTGAATAAGGTCATCTTCTGTACTTCTGCATTGCAACCTGGGGGATGTAGGTCTGATGGGGGCACAAGACGCTAACCTGAGGTCTAATGGGGGGGGGAAGACCCTGATCTGAGGTCTATGGGGCACAAGACGCGGACCTGAGGTCTGATAGGGGCACAAGACACCGACCTGAGGTTCTGATGGGGGCACAAGACACCGACCTGAGGTCTGATGGGGCACAAGACACCGACTGAGGTCTGATGGGGCACAAGACGCCGACCTGAGGTCTGATGGGGGCACAAGACGCCGACCTGAGGTCTGATGGGGGCACGAGACGCCGACCTGAGGTCTGATGGGGGCACGAGACGCCGACCTGAGGTCTGATGGGGGCACGGGGGGGGGCCCGCGAAATTTGCCTGTAGGGGGCCCCGAGATTCCTGATGGCAGCCCTGGAGACATACCCCAAGCGACTTGCAGCTGTAATCGCAGCAAAAGGTGGCGCACCAAAGTATTAATGCAAGGGGGCCGAATAATTTTGCACGCCCCACTTTTCAGTTTTATTATTACAAAAAAGTTTAAATGATCCAATAAATTTTGTTCCACTTCACAATTGTGACCCACTTGTTGTTGATTCTTCACCAAAAATGTAAAATGTTATATCTTTTTTTTGGAGGCTGAAATGTGGCAAAAGGTTGAAAAGTTCCAGGGGGCCGAATACTTTCGCAAGGCACTGTATATAATGTGCTGCCATCATTTGAATTTTGTCTTTCTCACCTTTTTTATGTTTCTGCTTCACATGATTTTCTTTTTACACAGCCTTTTTTGTTCCTTTACAATGTTCACATCACAAGAAAAAGGGTTCTTATATTTTAATAGTTCATTTTTGGAAACGGCAATAACCATTATGTTTAAATTTTTATTGTTTCTTCTTATATGTAATATTGGGAAAGGGATGTTTTGAACTTTTAGCCCCTTCAGGACCTCCGCTGTACATATACTGCGGAAGTTCGGTCTTTAAACATGGCGCCCGCTCGCACATGCAACGGGCGCCATAGACGCCGAGTTTCTGCTGATCGCATACATTTTCCCCTCCAGATGCATCCAGATCTGAACAGAAAAAAGGGGGTCAGTCAAATTTGAACAATCCAGAAGCAGAAGCCGTGCGCTTCCGCTCCGGTAACAGCGTTCCCCAACTGAGATCAGGGAACCTGTTACATTTCTGAAATAGCCCAAAGCCTCAAGCAGGCTTCAGTCTATTAGAGGAATATACCAATACAGGCCTCTAGATGGCAGCATTCTATTGTTATTTTGCAGATGAAGTGTAATGGCTATATAGCCATCAAAGAACACAATTGGCAATCTAATGATTGCCAATCATTGTCACCCAAGGTGACTTCAAAAAAGTAAAAAAAAAAAAAAAGTTTTTACAAATATAAAAAATATATATAAAAGTTCAAATCACTCTCCCCCCTGTTCCTTAAAATAGCCATAAAAATACCTAACCAATAAAAAAAAATAAACATCATGGGCATCACCGCATGTGAAAATGCCCATACAATTAAAATATAAAAATATTAATGACATACGGCAAATGGCGTAACGGGAAAAAAATAAAAACATCCAATCCGCCATTTTTGGTCACTTCAACTCCCCAATATTTTTTTTATAAAAAGTTATCAAAAAGTCGTACACACTTCAAATTGGTATCACCAAAAAGTACAGATCGTCCCGTAAAAAAATGAACCCTAACACAGCCCCGTACACATAACTACAAAAAAGTTATAGGGGTCAGAATATGGTTCTAAAAAAATTTTTTCCTCAAAGGTTTTACTGTATTTTTCGCTTTATAAGACACACCCGAAAATAAGATGCACACCAGATTTTAGAGTAGGAAAATGAGAAAAAAATATTTTTCATCAGACCTCATATCAGACTCCCCCATAAATTCAGGAAATCACATCAAACCCCCATCAGACCTCAGATCAGACCCCCCCATAAATTCAGGACATCACATCAAACCCCCATCAGACCTCAGATCAGCCCAGTGTGCCCCCATCAGACCTCAGATTAGCCCAGTGTGTCCCCATCAGACCTCAGAACCCCATCAGACCTCAGATAGCCAGTGTGCCCCCATCAGACCTCAGATCAGCCCAGTGTGCCCCCATCAGACCTCAGAACAGCCCAGTGTGCCCCCATCAGACCTCAGATCAGCCCAGTGTCCCCCATCAGAACTTAGAACAGCCCACTGTGCCCCCATCAGACCTCAGAACAGCCAGTGTACACCCATCAGACCTCAGAACAGCCCAGTGTGCACCCATCAGACCTCAGAACAGACCAGTGTGCCCCCATCAGACCTCAGAACAGCCCAGTGTGCCCATAACAATAAAATAAAAACCTCTCTTACCTGTCCTGCACCGTGGCTCCGCTCCGGGGCCGGCGCTCCTCTGGCTTCTAAGGCCGGCGCTGCACTGTCACCTGACTGCGTGCAGCGTTAGGTCATAGTGCGCGCACTACGTCCTGACGCTGTACGCAGTCAGGACAGTGCAGCGCCGGCCCGGGAAGCCAGAGGAGCGCCGGATCCGGAGCGGAGCTGCGGCGCAGGACAGGTAAGAGAGGTTTTTATTTTATTGTTATGTGGCTGGGTGGGCTGATCTGGAAGCGCTCACTTGTATTCGCTTTATAAAACGCACCGCAATTTCCCCCTACTTTTGGGGTCTTATAAAGCGAAAAATACGGTAATTTTTTTCAGTATTAAAATGCAAGAATAATTATACAAGTGTGGTATTGTTGTAACCGTACTGACCTGGAGAATGAAGATAACGGGTCAATTTTAGCACATAGTGTATGGTGTAAAAAATAAAAACCTTTGTCAGAATTGTGTTTTTTCCCAATTCTACCCCATTTCGAATTTTTTTTCCGCTTCCCACTACATTGTATGCAACCGTAAATGGTGCCATTAGAAAGTACAACTTGTCCCGCAAAAAAATAAGGCCTATGGGAAGGCAGGGAGTAAAAAACGAAAATGCAAAAATGGAAAATCTCAGGGTCCTCTAAGGGTTAATATTTATGTTTTGTTTTTACTGTAATTTTTAGTCCCCTTAGGGGACCTGTACATGCGATCTTCTGATCTCTTGTACCATAGATTTCATTAGAATACTATTGCAGTCTACAGGATTCTGTCAGGCTGCTTGTAAAGTTGTGTCTCAGGGTTATGCTCTGCAGGTAGCACGCTATGACAAGCCTGGGAGGTCCTCCATATTGTTCATCAACTCCACTGTAGCTGACTCACTACTGAACTGACTAGAATGGAGTTGCTACAGTGAGGTTCATCATTTCTAGGCAGACGGTAGTTGGTACAGGGAGGTCCTCCATACAGCAACTCCATTATTGCTGGCTCACTACTAAACTGACTAGAAAGGAGTTAGGAGGTTTATAATTGATGTCATAGTCTCCAATTCCATTTAATAATAAAGAACCAATAAACATACATAAGGTACAACTCCATTTTATTAAGTTTATCCATTTAAAATATTCTATGGCTGATTTTGGCCACAATGCTTCCAATTCTTATAACATTCACTTAAGAACTTTTGACCAAAATATTAAATTAAATAATTAAATTAATAAACAAATAAATAAATCCAGTCCACTCGACTGAGTGACTTAACATGCCCTTGGTAAGCAAAGCGACAATGAAAATAAAAGGGGTAGGGAGGGAGGGAAATCACTGAAGATACTTACGTGAGTGCGCAGGTAACGTTGATCTTCTTTCTTTTCACAGGTTCACCCGAACAAGCCGTTGAGGAATTCTCCAATCAAGATGCATGCTTGTCCTCATGCCATCCCTTGGAAGAATCCATCAAACAGGTAAGTTAGAAATATAACCGTTTTAATCACCACATATAACCATATGTAATGCTAGGAGCCATGACATCATGGCTCCCCTTATTACATACGTCATTTAGGCTCGCTCCATTCTGCGAAGACGGTAGTTGCTACAGGGAGGTCCCCCATAAAGCATCTCCATTCTAGATGGCTTTGGCAGCCATCTTTTTTAAGATTAACCGAAAGACATACAGCATGTCTCATCATCATCCTCTGTACCCAGACTCAATGTGGCATTGCTGGTATGTTTAGATTGTATATTCATGCACATTTTTTGATATGCTATATGTAATCTGTATATCATGCATGTCTGTTTTTTCTTTTTGCATAGTTTTGTACTGTTCTGTGTTGTAGCATATAAACACATGTTCATTCACTATAGTAAAGATGTTTTCTTTCTGCTCTCAGTTTCACTCTATCCTTGCAATAAAAGTTGAATTGGATGTTACTCAGTCAGTCATTGAGTTGCTAGGAGGGAGAGTAGCAGCCTGTCAATTTATGCCCCACTCACTTATAAGGAGGACCGATTCGAACATCACTCACATGGACTAGGCATTTATAGTGGCATAGCTATCACACTGGCAGACCCCAATGCTGCTAAGAGGCCTGATAAGCTTCTTCTGCTTCACCAAACATAGTCATAAAGGGAATTTATAAAGCCCCCTATTCCAGAATACCAGCACCAAAAGTTGCTAATATTTGCAAAAGCCCTTTTATTTGTGCAAAATGTTTTGATGTTTTACACTGCGCTTACTAATTTTCTAAAAAGTGGGCAGGGAATGGACAGGAGGGGGTATGGCCTACATGGCCCGACAATTTCAACTTATCGAAAAAAACTGTTGTACTATAAATTATAAAATATATCTATCGCAGCTACTAGGTGGCACACAGACCTCCTGATATGCACCAAAATTAGCGAGAGACCAAAATTAGGCCAAGGTATTTTTTTAAAATTTAATAAATTCCCATTAGTCTTTTTTCTGCAGCTCCCACTAATAGGAGTCACAACAAAGAGATTTTTACATCTGTTGAGTTCAATAAGCATCTTTAAAAATACATATGCACTGAGCTCCTCCTAGTGGTGGGTTCCTGCAATAGCGTTTTGTTAGGCATGGGGTTTGGAGCTATAGAGGGTAGTGTGTTCAATGTATCGTGCCAGTTTCTACATATGTGATCTGTTGATAAATCTCTACTATGGTGCATGAAAGAGAACACTGGTGAACCATTTACACTGTGCTACAGTTTTAATAGTGGACAATACCTTAAAAAAGTAGCAACTTTGTTGGCGCTTGCATTGGGGGTAGGACCCATTCTAAATTCTGCTATGGCACTCTATGATTTCTGTGTATGTCCTATACTGTGTCATCATTTTTAGCAAAAATACAACACATAGAGGAAGCTTTAGCTTTACCAATGGTATACTGCACACAGAGGTGTATTGGTGACATCTAGTAGCAAGCAGTGGTATCACATTGGTTTAAAACTAATCATAATGAAGAGTCCATGAAACATAGATAAGTTTAGAATGTGATGACTTTTCCATGAACTCTGTTCTCCTTTGCAGCAAATTAGATTTCTGCAGTTACCAGATAGCTATATAACTGTATATAGGAATATGTACAAACTTGTAAGTTGAGATAGATACCCTCAGGGGCAAACTGGCCATAGAGCCTACAGTATAACTTCCCGGTGAGCTGATGCTCAGAGGACCCCTTCTCATGGCTGCTAGCTAAATAAGTAATGGTCTGATACTCCTATAGTTAATTAATGCTGGGAGCGTCAAGCACTTATGTACTTGGCTGGTGGCTGCAGGTTCCCTCCTGACTCCTGAATTCAATTGTATTGGAGTAGGGGAATGGAACGTGGCATTTGGTGCTGACCATCACAGAGGGGGTGATTCTTGGGAGGCATTTTGTGCTGCTAGAGCATTATTTTGCAATTCACTGTGATATTTCATTCTGCTGGGACAGTGTTTTGTGCCGCCATATGTTGCTGCGTTCATTTTTTGGCATAAATAAAATGATTACTTTACTCTCTGGGTCAGTACGATTATAGTGATACCAGATACATATATTTATTTTTTTTTTTTACGTTTTACTACTTTTGCACAATAAAAACCCTTTTTAAAAAAGAAAATGTTTTGCTTCACTGCATCCCAAGACCCATAACTTTTTCATTTCCTAAGGAGCTGAGGGCTTGATTTTTGTGGGAGGCCTTGTAGTTTTCAATTGTATTAATTTGGGGTATGTAACACCGTTTGATCACTATTTATTCTATCATTTCTGCACAACATGAATGAAATTTCATCAGTGAACAGCACTGAGGCCCTCTGGTCCCTAGTTTACCATAGATGCCCCATGGCCCATGCAAAACAATGACACCTGTGTTCAGGTACCCTTGCAGGTCGTCTAGTACGCAGACCACGCTGATGTAAACAGTTTGATCACTATTTATTCTATCATTTCTGCACAACATGAATGAACTTTCATCAGTGAACAGCACTGAGGCCCTCTGGTCCCTCGTTTACCGTAGATGCCCCATGGCCCATGCAAAACAATGACACCTGTGGTCAGGTACCCCTGCAGGTCGTCTAGTACGCAGACCACGCTGATGTAAACAGTTTTGAATGGTCTGACGTGGCACTTTGGTGCCTCTCACCTCCCTTAAATGTGCCTGGAGTTGTGTGGCATTCATCATCCGGTTTCGCAGGGCATTGTTCACAATGAAGCAGTTATCAGTGTGGGATGTGGCCAAAGGACGTCCACTTCTCTGCCTTTCTGTGACTCCAGTCTCTCTCTGTATCTCTGTTACATCCTGCTGATGACACTCTAAGCTCAGTGGCCACTTCTGTCTGAGAACATCCTGCTTGAGGCCTCGCAATGGCGACGTACTTTGATCAATTGTAAGGTGTCGTCTTGGTCTTATGATGTCAAAATTTGAACAGCATGATGAGGAGGACTGTTTAATGACCAATTCTAATTGAACCAGGATATTTTTTGAGCGATTCATGGATCAAACACCTGTTGGGTATTTTGCCATTAAGCTCCTTGTTAGAGAACAGCAAGTTGTGACAAAAAGTACTGAAACACTGAACAGTTGGACATACGCATTCAAAAGCGTAGAGAAGGTCACATTAAGTTTACCTGTAAAGGTTAGAGGGCATTTTAGGTTCCACAACCTAATATTTTGTCTCATTTGTTGGATCTGGTTATCTTTATCTACTTTTTTAACTTGTGTGAAAATCTAATGTAGTTTAGGTCAAATGTATGCAGAAATAGAGAAAATTCTAAAGGGATTACAAACTTTCAAGAACCACTGTACAGCTTTACTGGTACATCACTTTGCCTCAAACTAACTTAAAACCCTCCTCCACCTATACTACAATCAATTTTGTAAGACTCATACAATGTCTTGGAGGAATTTTCAGTGTACAGAAAACCATGCTGTAGCATACTTGACAGCAAGAAAAAGTTGGCTCGCAGGAGGTTATCCAGTACCAGAACTAACCTCAGTATATAAATACAGCACAAAAACCAAGCACAGTACAAATATAAAATGCATCAGTTCATCAGATTGGACCTTGCCTTGTAAAGTCGTACAGGATATTGCTTGATCAGTTGTAAGCTTCACAAAATAGAACCTATCATCTTCTGTAGACCATATGAGTGACTACAGCACTGATTAGACGCAGTCAGTGGTAGAATAAACATTTACATTTAGTACAGGTATCCAATAGAAAGGTTTCTTTCAGCATTAATAGAAGTCCAATATTTTATTATCACACCATTAAAAACATGAAATGTTCAACCAAAAGACACGCATTTCAAACAGTAAAATGCATGTTCATACTCATACCTTGCCTTGATTTACATCTAGTGACTTACAGGTGACATCTCCTTTGGAGCTATTCTCCATCCAATTTAGACAACCATGATGACTTCTCCCATCTACAACCCGTCTCTGCAGAGTATGCAGCCTAGATGTCTTCAGCTACTCACTTTACGCACACCCACACCCTATATACTAACACAAACTCCTTTAAGTGCCACAGGCTGTGCCCTGAATATAATAACAGTATACACTATGCATTGGTATACAATCTTGTCACATATTTTGCCCTCTGAAAATAAAGTGGCGCACACAGTGCCCCTAATTGTGTTGATGCTCCCTATCGATAGTAACACACTCTGTGAAAGCCATATATAGTGCCTCATGCTCTGTGCCACCTGTACAGTGCCTTGCGAAAGTATTTGGCCCCCTGGAACTTTTCAACCTTTTGCCACATTTCAGGCTTCAAACAAAAAGATATAACATTTAAAATTTTTGGTGAAGAATCAACAAGTGGGTCACAATTGTGAAGTGGAACGAAATTTATTGGATCATTTAAACTTCACTGTACTTAAAACTGTATTACTTTAGACTGTAATAATAAAATTGAAAAGTAGGGCGTGCAAAATTATTCGGCCCATTTACTTTCAGTTCAAAACTCACTCCAGAAGTTCATTGAGGATCTCTGAATGATCCAATGTTGTCCTAAATGACTGATGAAGATAAATAGAATCCACCTGTGTGTAATCAAGTCTCCGTATAAATGCGCCTGCTCTGTGATAATCTCAGGGTTCTGCATCATGAAGACCAAGGAACACACCAGGCAGGTCCGTGATACTTTTGTGGAGAAGTTTAAAGCCGGATTTGGATACCAAAAGATTTCCCAAGCTTTAAACATCCCAAGGAGCACTGTGCAAGCGATCATATTGAAATGGAAGGAGTATCAGACCACTGCAAATCTACCAAGACCCGGCCGTCCCTCTAAACTTTCGTCTCAAACAAGGAGAAGACTGATCAGAGATGCAGCCAAGAGGCCCATGATCACTCTGGATGAACTGCAGAGATCTACAGCTGAGGTGGGAGAGTCTGTCCATAGGACAACAATCAGTCGAACACTTCACAAATCTGGCCTTTATGGAAGACTGGCAAGAAGAAAGCCATTTCTCAAAGATATCCATAAAAAGTCTTGTTTACAGTTTGCCACAAGCCACCTGGGAGACACACCAAACATGTGGAAGAAGGTGCTCTGGTCAGATGAAACCAAAATCCAACTTTTTGGAAACAATGCAAAACGATATGTTTGGCGTAAAAGAAACACAGCTCATCACCCTGAACACACCATCCCCACTGTCAAACATAGTGGTGGCAGCATCATGGTTTGGGCCTGCTTTTCATCAGCAGGGACAGGGAAGATGGTTAAAATTGATGGGAAGATGGATGGAGCCAAATACAGGACCATTCTGGATGAACACCTGTTGGAGTCTGCAAAAGATCTGAGACTAGGACGGAGATTTATCTTCCAACAAGACAATGATCCCAAACATAAAGCAAAATCTACAGTGGAATGGTTAAAAAATAAACGTATCCAGATCTTAGAATGGCCAAGTCAAAGTCCAGACCTGAATCCAATTGAGAATATGTGGAAAGAGCTGAAAACTGCTGTTCACAAACGCTCTCCATCCAACCTCAAAGAGCTCGAGCTGCAAGGAAGAATGGGCAAGAATTTCAGTCTCTAGATGTGCAAAACTGATAGAGACATACCCCAAGCGACTTGCAGCTGTAATCGCAGCAAAAGGTGGCGCAACAAAGTATTAATGCAAGGGGGCCGAATAATTTTGTACGCCCCACTTTTCAGTTTTATTATTACAAAAAAAGTTTAAATGATCCAATAAATTTCGTTCCACTTCACAATTGTGACCTACCTGTTGTTGATTCTTCACCAAAAATTTTAAATGTTATATCTTTTTGTTTGAAGCCTGAAATGTGGCAAAAGGTTGAAAAGTTCCAGGGGGCCGAATACTTTCGCAAAGCACTGTATATAGTGCTCCTAGTGGTGCCCCTACATAGTGCATGTTATCGGTGCCCCCTTTATATAGTGCATGTTATCTGTACCCCCAGTGTATGTGCACACACACTGTATTACACTACCCACCTGTCCTTCGGACCCACAATGTCATGCAGGACACAGACACAAATACGGGCGGCCTTGAAAACTGGATGAATCAGTACCTTCCCCCCTCCTTCCCAGGAAAGGTCATAGTAAGGGTAAGTGCACAAACTGAACTTAAGATGATCTTGCCCTGAGAATATGCAAAAAGTGCAAACAAAGTACTTTTACAGGGGACATGCGTGTAATTGCTGGTGGTGGGATGTCCATTTACTTGTACTTTGTGGATTGCACTTTTTGAAAATTTTGTAGGTCGGTATTAATTAATAAAGATTCTTTTGGTACCATTATATTGTTATGAGCTGTAGGATTGGTTCAAGGTCATGGTACAACTTCTGCTTCTGCACCCCTATAGCTACAGCCCTGATTAGAAAGCTTCACCTATCCTCCTCATAAGAATTTGTAGGACCCCTTTAGAATAGGAAGCCATCAGCTAACTTTTTGACAAAAGGTCAGATTGTAAGATTATCATAGTATCTCTGTAAAATTAATCAAGTCATAATTTCCAGACGTTGCATTTTTATTATCTTTAATCTCTGTGTTCATTGCTCAGTATGATGTAGTTAGTAGATATGTGGTTAGCTGAACGTGTAAGATTACATGTAGATCTACGCATTCATAGGCTCAGTTCTGCCATGTTCTGTCATTTGTAAGAATTCTTAGGAGAGCCCTTCGGTAAAGGGCCTAACAACCCATCTCCCATTAAATCTGTTTTCCGCATGCCAGCTACATGATAAATTATTCGTAATGATTATATCATACTGTATGTTTTGACTACAGATGAGCAAACGTTGGGAAAATTCAATTTGGCTGCTTCACCGAAATTTACAAAAAAATTTTGCTTCATGAAGAATTACTTCATCACGAAGCGCATTTTTTTGTAAGTAGTGGGTGCAATGACAGAGAGATGCGATAGTATCGCTCCCCATCATTGTACCCCTCAGAAAGATGCTGCATTCATACATGATCGCGGCAGTTGGGAGTATTAATACAGTTTAAATTTAACAGAAAAAAAAATTAAATCATACTTACTACCTCCATTTGGGGTCGGCCACCGCCATCTTGCTTGAAGATCTTGCACAAAATTTGGAGTATCTTTTCTTATATGGTAACTGGGAGTTGTACCTTTCCTCTGTTATTCCTCCTGAATATGTAAAAATAAATTGAGCGCTGAACATTATCATTCACCTTGTTCAACGCGTGTGCCCCTACACGGTCTGATAATGTCATCACTGATTGGACAGTGACTGTGTAGAGACACAGATCCAGCAGTTATATCTTTTTCCCTTTTAATATGAGTCAAAAATTGAATCCCCCCCCCCCCCATGCCAAATTCTTAACCTTACCCCGTCCCTCCAGCCTGAGGTGTAACTTGACCTATATGCACTTTCTATACAAGGGTCTTTGGGTCCCCTCAGGCTCCTGGGCCCCAGAGGAACTGTTACCTCTGCACCTCGTATAGCTACGCCCTTGCTCTGAAGAGGTCATCAGTATCTGATCGGTGGGAGTCCAACACCCAAGACCAATGCTAATCAGCTGTTTGTGGAAGCCGTGGTGCTCACTGGAGCTCATGTGATCACTGTGGCCTCCTCACAGCATACCAAGCACAGTGCCATACATTGTATAGTGGCTGTGCTTGGTATTTCAGCTGGGCCCCATTCACCTGAATAGGCCTGAGCTGCACGTAGGCCACGTGACTTAAGAACATGACATCACTGGCCTAGGGTAAGCTACCAGAAGGCTGGTGCTCCTGTGACCACTGCGGCCTCCTCAAATAGCTGATTGGTGGTGGTCCCAGATGTCAGACCCCCACCTTTCAGTGAGTTCTGGGTTGCCATGGTTTCCATGTCCTGTACTGATGAAGACAGAAAGGAAATAATGACATACAAGTTGACTCTAGAAGAATACTTGTCCAAAAGGGTCAAAAGGAACAAGATGTATGCCTCCACCAACATTCCCATAACCCTCTTTCTGGAAATATTTTAGAAAGGCAGGACGGTGAACCATCCTGCTTGATCACCACATGGTCAGCTCCCGTACCAAGCTGGAAAGTTTGTTTAGGCAAGAAGTTTCCCAACTGCACAAAAAGAAATGTTGGAGGGTTTTAGATTAATTTAGGGCTTTGATGTGGCAGAAAATACTGCTGTAGCCACATCACCCATGTGATCTGCAATATCTGCTTTTAGAAAATGAAGTGTAATGGAAAATACTTATAATAATCAGGTTTTAGATCTATTAACATTTGCCATTTCATTGTTGATAAATGAGTCTATAGGTTAAATATTTCTCTCTACCTACAGTCAAAACTGAACTTAAACGATAACTGAGTTTCCAGAAAAAGTTTGATATGTCTTAGAGACATATCAAAAGTTATGATGGGGGGCGGGGAGGGTCTGAGCGCTGAACCCTCATTAATCCCTCAAACAAGGATAGAGAAGTGTTTGCATATTGCACAATGTCTTCGCTCCTGAGGACAGATTCAAGACGGGCCCATAGACTTCTATTGAGCCTGTCTACTGAAGCGAGGAGAGATCAAATCAAAACTTCTGTATAGGAAGACATCAGTATTATAGAAAGTGCATGCTGCTTAACTTACACCTCTGGCTGCAGGGAAGGGGTTAGGTCAAGATTTTGGCATGGGGGGGGGGGGTGCAATTTCAATTTTTGCCTTAGGCAGCCTGAAGGCTATGTGCACCCCTGCCCCTGGCTACAAAGCACTGAGAGAAGGGGGCCCAAGCTGAATTCTTGAACCAGGGCCCATGAACCTTTAGCAACGCATCTGGATATGTCTGTATGACAAATCAAAAGTTTTCTGCAAACTCAATGACCCTTTAAAAAAGTATTCCAGTTCCACAGAATCCACTGAAAGTTTACAGTAAAGTTTACTTTATAATGACAGCAAGCAGAGATCTTATAAACTGTCAAAACGACAAAATGTTCACAGGAAAATTGTATATTTTCACTAAACGAAGAATTACTTTTATTTACCAAAATGTAATACTCCTATCATATACCGTAGAGAGCATCTGGGCTCCTCAGCTTGAGATGAAGAGCCGCGTTCTCCATTTGTCCAGACACGCTCATTTAGGTGTGAGTGGTTGTGCAGAGAGATATTGATTTCGCTGATGACCAGAATGGATGCTCTTTTCATCTTGTAAGGTTTGAAATGCAATCCTTGTATTTGGATTTATTTTGGTTTATCTTTTTACATACGTAAAGCGCTCCACTGGATCAATTTCTGGAATTCATAGTCATTGTCATGGTCACAGAACCATGACATAGAGAATGCAGGATGCACTCATAATACTGTTCATGGCTAAATCTGAAGATTTTCATTTAGCATGTGCTCATAATGAAGTTCCAAAAATGACCAGTAGTAAATCCCGTATGGAGGTGGATTCGAGCCTTTAATCCTTGGGACCATTGGCCGAGCTTTCTATATCATCACAAAATATTATTTGTACAAGTGAACAAGTTTATAGTTTATATAGTTTGGTGATCCTGCATTTTTGCCCTTATATGATTTCCTTTTATTTTTCTCCTCGGGTAGAATTACCATGTTTACATTCAGTCACTGTACATTTTCCAACTATCTGCTGGAAGTTTGTGCAGTGACCCAGTAGATCACTACTAAGAGGTAATTCATTGCTGAAATGTTTAATATAATTTATATCATGCACTGTGCATCCCGCATGGCTGAATATAAGGCAAGCAAACTGTTAACTCTGGCACTTTTAGCTAGGTAGGGTACCCCTTTCTGGTTAGGCTAGATTTACACTAGTTTTACGCTATTCCGGCAGAGAACAGCCTGCCAGAGGTCTCTGGATCTGGCATTGCCAGATGTTACCTCAATGAAGGGTTTATCCCACCAAAAGTATTACTATGCAGTGAATAGGGCATATTCCAGCTATTCAACTCCTTAGATGCCACAGTCCATGCTGACCACGGCATCTAATTGGTTAGAAAGAGGTAGAGGTCTGCAGAGTGGGCAGTGTAACAAGCTTGGTTATGGAGGGTATGTATTTCCTGTGTATTAGATGATACATTGCATGTATTTATAGAGCCTTACAAGTAATGCTAAAGGAAAGAAACTCTGCGGAGCATCTCAGCCAGTAGATGGAGAAGATAAAAACTGACACTGCTCAGTCTTTGATACTTTTTGATGTCTAGTAGAACAAAAAATAACAAATAGCAAGATTTCAGTAGAATAACACTATACATGAAGAGTACACTACTACAGTATAGTAAATGAGACAAGTGATGTAAAACAGAACCTCCCAACCTTTGAAAAGAACAAGGAAAGAAAGCGGCAAATTTTTTGTACACTAAGCCAAGCATCTAAATCTGCCCAATCTTTACATGCTCAATCCCACCCATACCCTTTGTGCCCCCACACAGTAGTTATTCCCCCTTACTGTAGAACATTCAGTTACTGCTCCTTCAGAGTAGTTATGCTCTTAGTGTCCCTTCACAGTACAGGGTGGGCCATTTATATGGATACACCTAAATAAATGTGAATGGTTGGTGATATTAACTTCCTGTTTGTGGCATATTAGTATATGGGAGGGGGGAACTTTTCAAGATGGGTGGTGACCATGGCCGCCATTTTGAAGTCAGCCATTTTGGATCCAACTTTAGTTTTTTCAATGGGAAGAAGGTCATGTGACACATCAAACTTATTGAGGATTTCACAAGAAAAACAATGGTGTGCTTGGTTTTAACGTTAACTTTATTCCTTCATGAGTTATTTACAAGTTTCTGACCACTTATAAAATGTGTTCAAAGTGCTGCCCATTGTGTTGGATTGTCAATGCAACCCTCTCCTCCCACTCTTCACACATTGATAGCAACACTGCAGAAGAAATGCTAGCACAGGCTTCCAGTATCTGTAGTTTCAGGTGCTGCACATCTCGTATCTTCACCGCATAGACAATTGCCTTCAGATGACCCCAAAGATAAAAGTCTAAGGGGGTCAGATCGGGAGACCTTGGGGGCCATTCAACTGCTACATGATGATGTGTTTCCCTCTTTATGCACTGAAGCTGGCACGTTCCCTGAGTTTTTCCAGCAAGATGGTGCACCACCACATTATGGGTGTCAGGTCTGAGCATTCCTAGATGAACAATTTCCTGGAAAGTGGATTGGTCATCGTGGACTGACTTTCGATTATGATAAATTCCCCCCATTATACCAAAGTACTCCCGAGAGCTTGTTATTTGTTATCATCTATTCCACTACCCATTCAAAGGTATCAACGACTGAGAACTCTCAATTTTCATTTTCAGTAATGCTAGAAGTAGTAAAGAAAAAGACTTTTTGCCTTTAAACCACATTTGTCACTGGAAATGTGATGCAGTGTGTGGGATGTACTCTCTCACTGTCATATCTGATCTGGAGAGGCAGATACAGGAACTTTTTGCTAGATACAGATGAGCATCACAACACATCACAGACCTCTACAAAGCGCTTCAAACCTGCAGAAATCTTAGAGAATCAAGCATCCCAATAACTATGCAAAGGTGTGTCCAGTGTGTTGTAAACGGTAAGAGGGGCGCTGTATAGATTATTGTCTAAGTACTTATATACTATATTCTAATTATCACTGTATTACAATTCTAATTAAGCATTCTAACTAAACCAAGCTAAAAAAAAAGTAAAACAAAAATGCAATACAACAGAGATGCCAGAATAGAGCCAATGGTAAAGGGGTTGTCCAATTTGAAAAACCGATTTTCCTATAAAATATTTGGGAATTGATAGTCAATAGAGTGGGGCTCCCCGTTCAGGATCCTAATCTCTTGGCCAGAACGGGGAGCAGCATCTCTCGCTCTAGGGGACCTGTCCTGCATTACAAAGACACCCATTGATTTCAGTGGGCACTGTGTAATGTTTTATTTTCCCTGTAAAATTCCCAGTGAATTTTTAATTAAAAACAATTATAAAAACTGTTTTATTGTCATGTGTCCAAAAGCCTTTTTGTGGACACTGTATCAATTATTCATCACCAGTATCCACTATTTATTTGACTTGTGTATCTATATTTAGTTGACTTCTGTATGCTTGATTTATATACATTTATATACATTGGAAGACGTGGAGCTGATTAGTAGAATCTACCGTCATGGCCGAACATTGGTTTCACAAAATTTGCTGTGTCAGTGTTTTTGGATCTTTTTGTCAGATCTTTCTATGGAAGTACAATGATAAGCAGTTGTTTAACTTTCATTGACAAATCCAAATTTATGCAAAGGCTCAATATTTCCATTGTTGACACTTTTGTTAAAGACTTCTTAAATAAATTCACCCTGGCGTGCTGGATATCAGCTTCTGGGCCAAATCCTGATTGATGGCAGCCCATTCTTGTCTAATCAGTGCTTAGAGTTTATCACAATTTCTGTGTTTTTGAGGATAGACCACAGGTTTTCAATAAGATTTCCTGGTCATGGACCCAAAATGGCATTGTTTTGTTCACTGAGCCAATTAGATATCACTTTTGCCTTGCGAGATGGTGCTCCATCATGCTGGTAAAAGCATTATTCATCACCAAATTGCTCCTGGATGGTTGGGAGTAGTTGCTCTTGAAGGATGTTTTATCAGTGTAGCGTCCCACTACTATAATGGTGGTACACCACAAAAGGGTTAAACATGCTTTTATTTAATGATTGCATTTCAATTTATTGGTGCACAAGGTGTTCATAGGCTTTCTATCACTAGGTAGGGCTGTGCATCTATCCCCATAGAGGGGAGTTAGATGAGTGAGAAAGAATTTGATGCAGGGGATGAGAGCAGATAAAGATGCAGCTTAGATTATATGAGCCCAAAGAAGCTAAGTAGAGATGAGCGAATTTTTTAAAAATTTGATTCGGGCGGTTTGCCGAATTTCCCAAAAAGATTAGATCCAAACTTATTCATGACAAATCAAATAAAAAAAACAGCTATTTCCTGGCTGCAGAGAGCCTGTATAGTGGTGTAGAACACTGTGCATTGCAGTAACATTCTTAGGGAGTCCGCTGTGGTACTGTGAGTCAGTATGACAAGCAGATGACAGGCGTCACTCTTAGAATCACTTCACACTTCACTTATTTGGTCAGTTACGGGGCCAAAACTGACCAAATAACTCAAGGTATACAGAACCGTGCAGTGGCCCAAGATTCTACTATAGAGTGAAAGAGCGCACTCCTTTTACACTGTCGTCAGCTGATTCCACATAGATTTCTACGGAACATGTTCTGTTTAATGCTGAGACAAGTAGTGCCCCCATGACAGAGTGGAGAGGGTTGCAACAGTATGAGTAGTCAACACAGTGGCCCAGAGACAGAGTGTTAAGGGTGGCAACAGCATGAGGAGTCAACACAGTGGCCCCATGACAGAGTGGTGAGGGTGACAACAGCATGAGGAGTCAACACAGTGGCCCGGTCACAGATTGGTGAGGGTGGCAACAGTATGAGAAGTCAACACAGTGGTCAGTCACAAAGTGGTGAGGATGGAAATCGCATGAGGAGTCAACACAGTGGCCCAGTTACAGAGTGGTGAGATGGCAACCACATAAGGAGTCAACATAGAGCCCCAGTCACAGAGTGGTGAGGGTGGGAATCGCATTAGGAGTCAACACAGTGGCTGATACAAGAAGTGCCCCATGACTGAGGGGAGAGGGTGGCAACAGCATGAGGATTCAACACAGTGGCCCAGTGTACTTATATATATACTCAGTGTCGGACAGGGGTGCCTAGGGCCCACCAGTAAAATGTATTTTGGGGGCCAACAGAACAGCTGCTACCAGATGACTGAATATGGGGGTCCCTGCAGCAACTTTAAGAAGGTAGGTCCTGGGGAGAAGAGGACACTGGTAGCTTTCCTCTATACCTAGAAGTCATCTCAGTTCTGATCGTGTCTATAATAATAAACTAGGGAGTTTCTTTAATTATCTTTCAGGTTTTTTTCTATGAACATGGGCTGGTGAAGGTGCTGTACATTGTATATATGTATGTAGTGCAGTAAGTCTACTGTGTTATGTGCCACTTGTGCAGAGGGTGGGAGACTAGGGGCCCACCTTGCTTAGGGGCCCACCGGGGGATTCACCTGTACCCCTGTGGGCCAGTCCAAGCCTGTATATACTTATACAGTATATCAACTAAATACACCCCAAAAATGGTTGTATCAGACTGCAATTTCACACCAGAATCACGGAGGAATGGATGTACTTATAAAGAGAAAAAAAACACCCCAAAACTATTTGTATCAGAATGCAATTTCACCGCGGAATCAAGGAGGAATGGATGTACGTACCGTATTTTTCGCTTTATAAGACGCACTTTTTTTCCCCTAAAAGTAGAAGAAAATTCCGGTGCCTCTTATAAAGCGAATACAAGTGAACGCTTCCATTATGGAAGCGCTCACTTGTATGTTTTAGCTGCGAACCCCCATCAGATCTCAGATCAGCCCACCTAGCCCCATAACAATAAAATAAAAACCTCTCTTACCTCTCCTGTGCCGCGGCTCCACTCAGGGTCCAGCGCTCCTCTGGCTTCCCGGGCCGGCGCTGCACTGTCCTGACTGCGTACAGCGTCAGGATGTAGTGCGCACACTATGACCTGACGCAGCACGCAGTCAGGTGATAGTGCAGCGCCGGCCTTAGAAGCCAGAGGAGCGACGGACCCGAATGGAGCCGCAGCACAGGACAGGTAAGAGAGGTTTTATTTTATTGTTATGGGGCTGGGTGGGCTGATCTGAGGTCTGATGGGGACACACTGGGCTGTTCTGAGGTCTGATGGGGGCACACTGGGCTGATCTGAGGTCTTATGGGGCACACTGGGCTGTTCTGAGATCTGATGGGGCACACTGGGCTGTTCAGAGGTCTGATGGGGCACACTGGGCTGTTCTGAGGTCTGATGGGGAACACTGGGCTGATCTGAGGTCTGATGGGGGCACACTGGGCTGATCTGAGGTCTGATGGGGGCACACTGGGCTGTTCTGAGGTCTGATTGGGGCACACTGGGCTGTTCTGAGGTCTGATGGGGGCACACTGGGCTGTTCTGAGGTCTGATGGAGACACACTGGGCTGATCTGAGGTCTGACAGGGGCACACTGGGCCGATTTGAGGTCTGATGGGGGCACACGGGGCTGATTTTAGGTCTGATGGGGGCACACTGGGCTGTTCTGAGGTCTGATGGGGGCACACTGGGCTGTTCTGAGGTCTGATGGGGGCACACTGGGCTGTTCTGAGATCTGATGGGTGCACATAGGGCTGTTCTGAGGTCTGATGGGGACACACTGGGCTGTTCTGAGGTCTGATGGGGGCTCACTGGGCTGATCTGAGGTCTGATGGGGGTACACTGGGCTGTTCTGAGGTCTGATGGGGGCACACTAGGCTGATCTGAGGTTTGATGGGGGCACACGGGGCTGATCTGAGGTCTGATGGGGGTCTGATATGAGGTCTGATGAAAAATATTTTTCTCTCATTTTCCTACCTAAAATCTGGGGTGCGTCTTATCTTCGGGTGCGTCTTATAAAGCAAAAAATACAGTATATAGAAAATAAATACACCTCAAAGATGTTTCACCCCAATAACAGAAGCAAGGATTACTGGAATTACCGACGTATCAAAGAATGAAAACCACCTAAAATCTGTAGTAATAGATCACTTTTAGTAACCTAAATTAGTGCCGCAAGGTGTAATAGCGTAGCCCTTATTACCCAGGCTTTACACTCTCCTATTGGTCCCTGCTCTCTCTCTCTTTCTACAGTGTAGATGATGCCTCGCTATACTTTCCCTACACTGTGAATAATCTTTCCCTGAGCTGCTCAATAGTTTTTTTTTAATAAATAAAGTCTATCCTAAACACTGTCACATCTCTCCCTGCACTAAATTCACTGTAAAATGGCGGAGACTAAGCGGGGTGAGACTTTTTATAGGGCTGTGACATTACAGGGGCTAGCTAGCTGCTGAATGGCTGGCTGGCTACATGCATGGCATTGTGGGTGATCCCTCGTTCTCGGGCTTCTTACTTCCTCGTTCTAACATATGCATCAGCCATTTTAGAAAAATATGATTTGTTACCATGAAACACAAGGAAATTCAACTTTGGGATTAATCAAATTTTTCCTGAAATTCGGATCGAATTCCACTTTGTCAGCTTCGATTTGCTCATCTCTAAAGCTAAGAGAAAAGAACAGAATATATATCTGAAAAGCATGCCAGTGTTGAGGAAGGTGTGTGTAGAAGGTTTGTGGAGATAAGCTGTCTTAAAGGACTTTACAGGCTCTACAGCAACTTGTTCAGGAGATTTAAGTCTTACAGTGCCTAGACATACATTAGAAAGAAGCCTGGCCAGGTGTGACAAGAATACCACATCCCACTTCAGACATTGTGAGAGCATAACTGAGTACGGCAACTTGTACAAAAGGGTCAGAACTTAGTCTGATGCTGGGAGCCATCCCATCATTGCCTCGTCTGGAGTGTTGCATCCCTATTTCTGGATGCTTATGTTAAAGTCAAATAGGTAATTGCAGTGTAAGTAAAATTTAGCCTATTAACTGTTACTGTAGCCATGTAAGGCTAGTCTCACAGCGCTAAAGCCCACTCTGATGGGCGGGCATTAGAACTGCCCTAACCATTTTACAGGCTAAGGCAGCGCTAAAACCCGCCCATTAGTGTCGGTGACGTCACTGGGTTCACTGCTGGGCAGAAGCCTCCGTCAGTCCCTATGGAGATTGCTGTATGTCACTGGATCTTCTAAAAGTGCCTTTGCTCTGCGCGATTCAGCGCAGAGCAAAGGAGAGCTTTGGAGAATTGAACGCTCCAATGCTCATATTAGGGGGGCTGCCTGGGTGAAAATGGGAATATGTCCGGGTTCAGAGTTGAACTTGGACAACCCCTTTAAGCAGTGTTAGACTGGGGTACCAAGGGCCCACCGGTAAAATTCATTTTGTCGGCCCACCGTACGGATATATTCAAATATATAAATAGTCTAACAAGTTTTTTTATATGAACATCGTCTGGTTGAAGTGCTGGACATTGAATATATGTATGTAGTGCAGTGAGTCTAATCTGTTATGTGTCACTTGTGCAGGAGGTGGGGGACTAGGGGCCCACCTTGCTCAGGGGCCCATTGGGGGATTCCCCTGTACCCCTGTGGGCCAGTTCGAGCCTGCCTTTAAGTTTATAACAATATATCTGTACTTTTAACATAGGCGTAGGGCTGGAGTTTGAGAGTCCATCATTATCACTATCAAATATTCCATTGATTATTGGAAAGGGATGTCAAATCTGCAGTAACCACAGCCATTCTTTATGCAATTTTCACGTTGTGTTCTTGTGAATCACTTTTGAATGAGTTTTTATACTTACCAGTATAGATTACATTTAAGTCGCAGATATATCAAGGAGAAGCAACCAGGCGCAAGACAATTCCAAATAGCTCATGCCACCACAACTTTCCAGCTGCCCCCTTTATTTGTTTCCCCATTTGCTTTACCCAATGCAGCAACACTGCCCCACACCTCTCAATGGACACTTATGGTCAGGGATGTAGCTATATGAGGTCCATAGGTAGCACTCGGTACCGTGCCCAGGAGCCTGATGGGGCCTAAAGACCCTATGTGCCACATAAGAAGACACAGGTATTATAGAAAGTGCATGCTGGTCAGGTTACACTTCTGGCTGGAGGGAAGGGGTTAGATCAAGAATGTGGCATGGGGGAGGGGTGCAATTTAAATTTTTGCTTCAGGCAGCATGAAGGCTATGTGTTTTCCTGCCCATGGCCACAAAGCACTGGGGGAAGGGGGCTGAAGCTGAACTCTTGCACCAGGGCCCATGAGCCTTTAGTTACGCCTCTGCTTGTGGGTCTTTGTGTGAAAGATCCTTTTCTCCTGCATATCTATACACTTTAATAGAGCAAAAAGGGGGCACTGCCTCCGACTGGAGAAGAAAAAGTTCAGTCTCCAGAAGCGTCAAAGCGTCTTTACTGTAAGAACTGTGAATCTGTGGAATAGACTTCCTCAGGACGTGGTCACAGCAGGAACAGTGGACAGTTATAAAAGGGTTTAGATTAATTCTTAGAAGTAAAGAACATTAATGATTATGAAAACGTGTAGAAATCTCAGTCTCAATTCTTTCTGGGATTCGTGTCCCCACCTATCCCTTGGTTGAACTTGATGAACTTATGTCTTTTTTCAACCATATTAACTATGTAACTATGTAAATATACAAGAAAGCCTCTAATGTGCACATGGGAACCAGCCAAACACTTTCTGGATCAATATTGAAAATGCAATAATGAAAATCTATACCTCAGATTTATTTATTTTTTAATGCACTTATATAGCGCTGACATATTCCACAGCGCTTTACAGACATTAGCATCAAGCTGTCCCCAATGGGGCTCACAATCAGAGGAAACCCACGCAAACGGGAAGAACGTACAAATTCAATGGAGATATTGTCCTTAGTCAGAATCAAACCTAGGGCCCCAGCACTGCAAGGCACCAGTGCTAACCACTGAGCCACCGAGATCATAAAGAGGGACATTTATGGAGCAAAGAGGGACAGGGGTACTTGGATCAAAAAGGGGGACTGTCCGCCCAAAAGAGGGACACTTGGGAGGTGTCCATGTGCTCTACATTTGTTTTATGAAGTGGATTTGTGGAAGTAAAATTTAGTATAGCCTATTGTAGTAGAGATCATGCATTTTGTGAGGGCCCCGAACAGGGGTGTACACTGAAATCATGGGGCCCCATAGCAAAACTCAGTATTGGGCCCCTCCCTCCCTCCCTGCACAAATATAAAGTACAATTTATGATATACTAGCAGAAGGACCCGGCTTCGCCTGGGTATATTTCATCTATTTAATTTAATGTTTCTGTGTGTGGTTGCAGACAGAAAGTCAATGCAGCTGACAGAAGTTGATTTTTACCTTCATTTTTTCAATCCCCATTGGCAGTGGAGTGGGAGGGGGCGTGAACTGACCGGGTCAGGGCGTGGTTTAGCGGGACCTTGGGGGAAGGGGAGGTGCTTTTAATTCCTTCTTTTCAGGGTGGCCTGAATTACAGGTCAATGCCATGGTAATTTATGAGGAAACACAGTGGGTAGCAATGGAAGAAAACATCGCTTTGCACGGGTATATTTATTTTATTTCATTTAATGTTTGTGTGTGTCGTTGCAGAGAGAAAGTCATCCTCCCTCCCACCCCTGCAGCTGATAGAAGTTGATTTTTACCTTCAACTTTTCAATCCTCGTTGGCTGCGGAGTGGGAGGGGACGTGGCCTGACCGAGTCGGGGGCGTGACTTAGCGAGACCTGGGGCGGGGGTTTTAAGTCCTTCTTTTGAGGATGGCCTGAATTACAGGTTGATGCCATGGTAATTTATGAGTACACGCAATGGGTAGCAGTGGAAGAAAACATCTTTTATTACTACTAAATGATCGTAGTCTAATATTAGTCTATTTCATCTAATGTTTCTGTGTGTTGTTGCAGAGAGAAAGTCAATGCAGCTAACATAAGTTGATTTTTACCTTCATTTTTTCAATTCCCATTGGCTGCGGAGTGGGAGGGGGCGTGGCCTGATCAGGGTCGTGGTTTAGCGGGACCTTGGGGGGGTTGCTTTTAAGTCCTTCTTTTTCTTTTGAGGGTGGCCTGAATTACAGGTCGATACCATGGTAATTTATGAGGACACTCAATGGGTAGCAGTGGAAGAAAACATACTACTGAACGTTCATAGTCTAATATTAGTCTATTTCATCTAATGTTTCTGTGTGTCATTGCAGAGAGAAATTTACCCTCCCACCCCTGCAGCTGACAGAAGTTGATTTTTACCTTCATTTTTTCAATCCCCATTGGCTGCGGAGAGGGAGGGGGCGTGGCCTGACAGAGTCAGGGGCGTGGCTTAGCGAGACCTGGGGCGGGGGTTTTAAGTCCTTCTTTTGAGGGTGCGTGAATTACAGGTCGATGCCATGGTAATTTATGAGGACACGCAATAGGTAGCAGTGGAAGAAAACATCGCTTCGCACGGGTGTATTTAATCTATGTCATTTAATGTTTCGGTGTTTCGTTGCAGAAAGAAAGTCAACCTCCCACCCATCCCTGCAGCTGACAGAAGTTGATTTTTACCTTTATTTTTTCAATCCCTGTTGGCTGCGGAGTGGGAGGGGGCGTGGCCTGAGTCAGGGGCATGACTTAGTGAGACCTGGGGTGGGGGTTTTAAGTACTTCTTTTGAGGGTGGCCTAAATTACAGGTCGATGCCATGGTAATTTATGAGGACATGCAATGGGTAGCAGTGGAAGAAAACATCTTTTATTACTACTGAACGGTCTTAGTCTAAAATTAGTCTAAAACATAAGTTATATTTATGGTAACTTGAATACCCCATTAACAGTCATCCACAGCGCTCTGACCCTTTAAAGCAGTGAATAGAAATGGCTGTGTTGTTACCTGAGCTCCTCAGCTGGCTGCTAATTACCTGGCTGTGTTGTTATGGAAACCTGCCCTCCCTGTGTGTGTCTGTGCAGAGAATGGCAGTTGAGGTTTGAAAGCAAAGCTCCCAGGCTAATATTGGCAAATGCAGGTCATATTTTGGGAATATCTCGGGAACGGTATGTCCTAGAAAGCTGAGACCTGGTCTAAAACCTTCCCGGACACCTGATGTACATGTGTGCCAAATTTGGTGAAAATCGGTCCAGTAGTTTGGTCGCGCATAGAGAACAGACAGACGGACAGACAGACAGACAGACACTCATTTTTATAATATTAAGATGTATTTTGTATTTCCTAAAGAATCCATAGCCTTTCTTAGATTGTTTTAACCCTTGAACGGCTGGAGAGATATATGTACCTATGTTGGCCACCTAGAAGCCCAGAACTTAGTAGGTGGTCTCAGCAAGTTGTGTATCCGGAGTGTGTGGACTGTGTAGAGGTTTGAGTTATACTTAAAGGGGTTGTCTGGCTATGTATATTGATGAACTATCGTCAGCGGTGGCATGGCAAAGAAAATAGCCGAGCCATATATCCATCCACAGAAAGCTGATTCGAGTGTATGTCCCTCATCAGTACAGAGTTGGATTCTAGCCAGAGGAGTGAGATGCCTAAGATATACTGTACTGTAACTTAGGTGAGGTACTAGCTCTCCTTAAACGAGAGGAATGAGCTTGAATAGGAAGGAGCAGTCCCATTGAATTAAATGGCTTGTAATTACACATGCTCACCACTCACCGCTGAAGGGAAGGTTACGCCAGCACTGAGCGCGGCCTTCTCTTCAACCAATTGATCGGCGAGCTGCCAGGTGTTGGAGCCCTGCCAATCTAATATTGATTACCTATCCTGAGTATAGGTCATCAATATTAAAATCCCAGAAAACCCCTTTAAATACTTCATTAGGCATGGTAGTCGTGCCAATAGGTGTTATCAGGCTTTGTTCACAACTGCATTGTGGCTTCCCTTCATACAACACATCCAGTGGACCCGTTGACTTATAATGTGATATCTCACGGTTCTGTCTTGGTTTCAGTCATTGTGGCAGCAGGAATACTGTTGTATGCTACACTATTCTTGCCATCAAAAGTGACAGAGGCTCTGAACTGAAACCCGAATTGCTGTGTGAAAAGAGCCACAGCTGGTATCAGAGGCACAATCCAAATAACACTACTTCTATGTCCTATTTCTACTTCTAGGAAAATCATGAGATGCATTTTGGGGCTACTATTCACTGTCTGTCTTAAGACAGGTAAGATGATATGTGTTCTTCTGTTTTGGATGCACACAAACTGTGCTGTCTTATTGACTGTCTGCTCCAAATTACAAGTTGTTAGTTTATCGTGCACTGAAGGACCACACTGACACCAAGTAAGTATCAAAGCAGAACTTGTTTCTTAAAGAGGTTCTCCAGGAATTAAGAAAATGAAAATACTTAGATATTACTTCATAATAATTATATTCCCAAATAGATTTCGTTAGTTATAATGGCTAGTTTTGTCTAGAACAATGATTAGGAGAAACAAAATGGCAGCTGTCCTATTAGTACACACAAAACCTGTCCTAATCACACAGGAGGAACGGGTTACTTGAGACCACCAAGCCAAAGAACTGCATCATCCTCCTCTTCTAATTGTCAGGGATTAAGATCCTGATTACAGTTTAATATGATCTTTAGCTGTATCTATGTGGGAATGGAGTTCATGAGGAGACATGAAGTACAGAGAGGACGGACAGGACAGACTGTGGTAATGGAGACTGCATACAAGTGCTGCTGCTCATCAGCCACATCTGCTCATGAACTCCATTCCTACAGAGATTCAGCTAAAGATATTATCATCTGTATTCAGGATCATAATCCCTGACAAGCAGAGCAGAGAGGAGGATGATGCAGCTCTGTGTGATTAGGACAGGTTTTGTGTGTACTAAAAGGACGGTGGCCATTTTGTTTCTCCTAATCACTGCTCTCTAGATAAAACGAGCCATTGTAACTAATGAAATGTATTTGGGAATATATTTATCATGAAGTAATATTTAAATATTTTCATTTTCTTTATTCCCGGAGAACCCCTTTAAGGGAAGTTAAGTAGTTGATATATCATCTGAGACTCATGCCATTGTTTCATTGGCTAAAGTACAAAGAGAAGATAAAGATAACACTTGGCATCTGTGAATTATCTTACAAACTTTGGTATGTAAACATCTAGGTGCCAGCGCCATATTGTAATGGCTTCACATTAACCCTTTCAGCCCCAGATGGTTTTTTTTTTCCCCATTTTCGTTTTGCGCTCCCTGCCCTCACACAGCCATAACTTTTTTTTATTTTTCTGTTCACATAGCTATATGAGGGCTTTTTTTTTGCGGAACAAGTTGTACTTTCCAACGCCACCATTTAATATTGCATATGTAGTGGGAAGCGGGAAATTACAAACTGGGTGAAATTGCAAAAAAAACCAACGCAATTCCGCCACAGTTTTACGGGTTTTTTAATTAGGGCGTTCGATGTGCATTAAAATTGACCAGTTACTTTCATTCTACAGGTCAGTACGAATCCGGCCATATCTAATATGTATAGTTTTTCTTGCGTTTTGATAAAATAAAATGATAAAATAATTATATAGGGTTATAAAGGGTTAACAAACTTTGTAAAAATCAGTTTGGATTACGTTGGGGGCTGTAGTTTCTAAAATATGTTCATTTATGGGAGGTTTCTATTATTTAAGCCCCTCAAAGTCACTTTAGAACTGCAAAGGTCCTTTAAAATTAACTATTGGAAATTTTCATGAAAATCTTAAAAATTACATCCAAAATTCGGAGCCTTCTAACATCCTCAAAAAATAAAATTACATTTCCAAAATTATGCCAACTTAAAAGCAGAGAAATTCATATTTAAAAAATTGTGACTTTTTTTCAAAATTTTCAGTAAATTTTGGATTTTTTATAAATAAAGGTAAAATATGTGACACATTAACACAAAGTACAATGTGTCACAAGAAAACAATCTATGAATGGCTTGGATAAGTAAAAGCGTTCCAAAGTTATTTCCACATGAAGTGACACATGTCAGATTTGCAAAATTAGGCCTGGTCAGGAAGGGGGTAAATGGCCCAGATGGGAAGTGGTTAAAGGGGTTGATCCATCTCATACATTGGTGGCACATCACTAAAATAGTGATTTCACAATACAGGAAAAAATGCCGACAGTGATGTCACAATACAGGAAAAAATGCCCACAGTGATGTCAGAGTAAAGGGATCATTTACACAGTGATGCCGCAGTACAGTGAAAATGCCCACAGTGATGTCACAGTACACGGATATGGCACACAGTGATGTCACTACAGGAATAATAGACAGTGATATCACAGTACAGTGATCATGCACAGAGTGATGTCCTAGTACAAGAAGAGTCGTCTTTTCCTAATGTTAGGGTACATGAATTATGCAAACAGTGCTGTCATCGTACAGGGATAATGCACACTATATGACATGGGGTCCTCCTGTATTTTCTATATCCCCTTCCCTCATCCATAGCCATCACTAACTGCACCTTATTTCTCAGTGGGAGTGGGCTGCTTCGGTTCTTGGTCTCCATATCAGCTTTTATATCTTCCTCACTGGGTTCATAACACTGACTAATGACGATCCTGTTCTTCTCATAGGACTCACAGACAGCTGTGATGGTATTGTGGACTGTCTTGAGTCTCCAGGTAAGTTATGCTGTAATTATTATTCTGAACAGTTATTAAGGCTATATATACTTCTTGATCACATATCCATTATACAGTAGAGGAATGGCTCCTAAATGGCACACCCTCTTTTATATAACGTCTTTGCAACCAAACTATATGGACACTTTTTGTCCTGATGAGTGAACCCCTATATGTGAAAAAGCACAATTTTACAAAAGACATCCATGAAAAATATATCATAACGCTAAGAAATGCTGCTTGTCTCATATGTAAATAGAATGTCTTTTCTTAGATACCGACTGGAGCAATGGGATCTTTTGTCACTCAGTTTTCAACACTAGGGGGCGTTTGCTATATGTGAATTGTTCATGGCTGCCATATAATTCATCTGTACCATCAAACACCAATGGATACAAGTTACATCTGGTGTGGTAAGTGCCAACGCTCTACAAGACGAGTGGCCATTTTCAGAATGAGTGCTTTGAGAGACATATTGCACACAATAGAGAACAGACAAGACATATCCACAGCAATGCTATCTCCATCGATGACCATGTTGTTCCTCCCCTCTGACCTCTACTTAGAAGTCAGGGAGTGTATGAAGCCCATACAGGGGTGCACCTAGTCTTTCTGCTGCCTGAGGTGAAAAATGAAACGCCTGGCTCAAGCAGCGCGATAATGATGACATCAGCCTCTGGTAGGCTACAGGAACTAGAACTAAAGCCTAGAGGAAATGTTGTGCCAGGGAGACATCACTGCTGTCATAGGATTCAACTGTATTGCTATCCTGAGTACAGCAATGCAGTTGAATATGTAGAGATGAGCGTTTTCATAATGAAAACACTCATTGCCCATGTCCCTTCTGTCCCCCCCCCCCTTGCCCCTTCCTGGTGCTGCCTGAGGCGATCAACTCATCTGGCCTCATTGGTGGTGCATCCCTGGGCCCATATCACTTAACAACTGTGGTGAGAAATCACAAGCCCCTCTGTGATTCACTCATTAGAAAGGGAGGTGACAGGCACACTGAAACAAACTTATGAGAATCCATTTTTCTCCCGAAGAACAAGCTGGTGGTCCATCATTGATATGAGATCTATTGGTCTCCGCTGTGACATACATTGCAGTCCACCATTTGGCCACCTCTGCTCTATAACCTAGTAAACTTAAAGGCCTTTTATATGGGCCGATAACAGCCCAAATGGGCATTCACATGAATGCTAGTTCCCACTCATCGGGCCATCTAAACGCTCATCAGATCTTTGATATTAGCATTAAACAACTGTTTGACTGTAGCACCTCTCCACAGAAGTGGATCCAAAACAAAGGAGAAATATAAAGGAAGGACTTTTCTTATCCTTCCTGCTGGATCCTCTCCTGACTTTGGCTCAAAAAAGTCATCAAAAATTCCAGTGGATTTAAAAATAAAATCTATGTGTGAAATCCCCCTTAAGACATATAGTAGATTTTTGTTAACAGAGTCCGTTTACCAGTGTGAACATTCATATTAATAGGATTTAGTTTTTATGTAAATAAATCTTTATAATTTCTAACATACTTTTGGTAAATCGGAATGGGGAATACTTGTATCTACTTTTCTGCTATGAGTAGTGCTAGGTCTGTACTGGTGCTCAGCCTCTGGGTGTAAATAAGAAGGTATTCATTAAGTCACAGCAAGCAGAAACACAATCACGGACATTTATTATTAGTTTTATGGCACTTTATGGCGTATTAAGGTCGCAGATTTTGGTGAGAAAAGGGGGTATAGGGTGGCCGGGGAAGAGAGCAAGCTGGCCGACCCGTCTCATTCATCATTTTCCACACCAGTTTATGGCATGGAAAATGGCATTAAGCTACGCCAGCAAGTGAAATGGCGTAGTTTAAATCCTGTCGCACGACCGACAGCAGCAAGAGCCAACGTTATGTAGAGGCCTGCTCCTCTACATATCTTTGGCACATCCGCAGGCAGCGCAGAGATATTAAGACTGGCATATAAATCGCCAGTCTTAATAAATGTTCCTTAATGTATATAACAAATTTGCATAAATTGTTATTGTAGAAAAAAATTATTATTTACCTAAAACTGGACGCCTCTTTATTGAGTTTTTTCCTAGGATAGTTAAATACTTTTCGGGGGGCTGTTGGTTGCTGGACAGCGAGTCCCACATATAAGGGGTTGTCTGTGGGGAGGTAGGTAGGTAAACACAATACTGATCAATAGATTATGTAGAGAGAGATACATAAATTTAAACCATATATATATTTTATCATTTAAGGCCCGAGTACCTTGAATGTGAAGTGATTGACACATATGACACCTCGATGATCCTCGGGAAGGAACATCTTCCAGTTCATCTGCTCGCAACTATTTGGGTGTCATATGTGATTTCGGATCAGCTGTGTGTGAAAACAAGGAATTTCTCCATTAAACCTGAAGGTTGGTCTATCAGACTTTTTTTTTTTTTTGGGGGGGGGGGTCTGATTTCTGAATACATGTAAAAATGTAAATTTTTACAAGAATGAAGGTATTATTATAGCTCACAGTGACTATAACAAATCTCCGTGGACATCATCTCTATACTGTAATATCACTGTGTAGTATCCTTGTATTGTGACATGGCTGTGTCTGTGCATTATCCCTGTACTTAGACATCACTGTATGCATTGCTCTTATATTGCAACTTCACTGTGTGAACTTAACTTTATAAGTATGGCTGCATCTTTTGCCAGGCGTTTAACAATGGAGGTGGGAGATGGGGCCAATACAGGTGTTGTCTGGATGCCTAGACAACTGTATGACAATCAAAATCTCTTCTGCAAAGCTACTCGATCATTCACAACATCAGACCATTGATCTAGCAACCAACGCTTAATAGGAACACTGTGCATCAGTGTCCATTATCCCCAACAATGTTTGACCTCCTTACTCAGCATGTGAAGGAAATCTGGATATAAAAGGAATTATGATCGGTAAACATGAGCAGAAGGTCGCCTTGTCACTGATGAAGTCATATTGACCATTTCTTCCCCAGAAATCTGACTGATATCCCTATCAGATCATCTCCTGCAGTTTGGCAATATATCATATTACAAAATCAATGCCTCCAAGTCACTCATGCTAAATATGGGAATCCCTCCAGAAGTTAAAGCATACATGAGTTTTCAAAAAAAGTTTTCATAATGGCTGTGCTTGTTTGTACAATTATAACTGTGAAGGAATAGGGCGTTTTATGCTTCCCTAATGTCTCTTTCAACCTAATTATTCAGCTGCACAGCTAGATGCATTTCTCTCAGAAGCAGGGGCAACTTCCTTCTGTGAAATCTGACAGCACTGTACTGCTGTGATGTCCTTTCCCTTACTTCTCACTATGTTTGTATTTAGCTCCAGAGGTCACAGAACAGATGAGGAGGGGGAGATCACACTTACAGACACACAGGAGGCTCCTATAATCTTCAGAAGCTGTGTAGAAGCAGTTCTTTTATCAGGCTAAAGATCTCAGCTAGCTCTGACACGCCCCCCCACTTCCTCTCTGCCTAGGGACGGATCTCGTAGGCAATAGACAACAGGTGGTGGACTGCAAGTTAGGTAGAAGTGAGACCTCTCGTGGCCATGACTACAGCTTTTCTTCAGGTAGATGCAGGGAGATTTTTTTTTTTAATAAAGTGGTTTAGAAATTTGCCAGTTACACCATTTTTTATTAAATGAAATGAAAATGTGCGAAAGTACAGCGACTAAGTCTAAACATAAAACCTCCTTTCCTTTTGCTTGGTCAGATGATGACCTCCCTTAGTTAGGCATTCTCCTCAGGTACCCCTTAAACAGACTTCACTCTGGTAATCATGCTCAGTTAATTAACACAATTCAAAAATGCAATAATTACACTGGAACTGCCATCCCGTGATTGGGGTGCATAGAAATGGTCAAAATTACAACTCTCCAGAACAGGGCCCCTTAAGTGAAGGAGAGCCTACTACATATGTGCGGCATGCTCACTATTCACTTCTATGGGAGTCGCAAAAATAGTGGGCATGCTCGGTTATTTTCCCAAGTCTCATAGAGGTGAATGGAGAGCTCACCACACATGTACTGCCAACTCTCTATTCACTGCTATGTTACTGCCGAAAATTGCCAAGCCAATTTTTGGAACTCTCATAAAAGTGGATGGAGGGTGGATGCGCTTGCGCAGTGCTCCCTTGTTCACGTCAGGGACCCTGTTCTGAGATGAGACAACCCATTTAATCATAATTATGTTGCTCTTTTGCCATTATTTGTTACTATTAAAATTTTATGTTGCCATCTGAGATCGCTACAGCCACAGATAGCACTCACTAGTATCTGCATCCTGAAGATAGATCGAAATGTATCCAGTTGCAGATTACCGAAAATAGAGTTATCATCTCTATTTAGACTGTCAAGTTCAGTTGGATTATCACATATACTCTGTGGGGCAGATTTGTCATTAAAGGGGTTTTCTGGGATTTAACTACTGATGACCTATCCTCAGGATAGGTCATCAGTATCTAATCGGTGGGATCGATCAGCTGGTTGAGAAGCACTGGCGCTCCCATGAGCCCCACGGCCTTCTCTTAGCTTTTCCTAGGCCAGTGACGTCACATTCATTAGTCACGTGGCCTAGGAGCGGCTCAGCCCCATTCAAGTGAATGGGGCTGAGCGCGATACCAAGCACAGCCGCTATACAATGTGTCTTTCTTGTCCATTATATGTACGTTACTAGCACAGTCTATAATAACTAGTGATATAATGAATACCTTTTCTTTTATAGTGAATTGTCAGTCTCCGAAGATCCAACATGCAGTTCACTCAGGAAGCACCTTAAGATTTCAGCTGGATAAGATTGGACAAGTGAGATATCGAGAAATCATGTCATCTCAGTGGCACACTGTAAGTCGTGAGAGCAGTGGTTGGAGGGAACTTACAGTATCAAGCCCTACCCTCCAGATTATTGCCTTCAAAAGGTTGAAAAATAGGGCTTTTCAACTTTTTTGGGTTTATTAGAACAAAAATGTGCGACATCTTGCGTTTTTACATTTACTCCAGTTTTGAAAATGGGTTTGATAAAGTGAAGGTGATGAACCTGTTTAGCTGATTTATGCTAAATTGTCACAATCTTAATCCAATAAAGGGGTAGCATAGAAGATGAAGTAACATGTCAAGACAGAAGTGACTTACAGATTGTATTGTTTATAAGGGAATTCAAAAGATTTGTGAATAAATAAGCTTACGCAGGCTACATGAATAATTATATTTACTAAGTGATTAATTATACGATAAAACAAATAAATATAGAATAAAAAAGTAAATAAACATCACAAGCCAATGGGGTGGAGACCCTGTTGATCATGCTATAACCCATGGCTGTCTACCCCTGTTATAATACATGACCGACACCCCAGGGTGTACAAAAGAAATAGGGCAAAGTCATACTCACATCCTATCTAGATGGAGGCCTGATCGAGTCTCCTGAGGGTAGCAGACTTTTAACTTGTTAGCCCCTCCTCCAGTGTGCATCACACATATCTCTGAGATCACTCAGGAATGTGGTCTTATCAGCACACTGGGGGATGGGTACTATCTCTGTAACCCACTTTATTACAAGGGAAACTTATAAACTATTCTACAAAGTATTAAATAGAATTAAAGGGGAAAACCAATCAGTTACTTTAAAAAACCCTTACAATACACAGATGTACCAGATTTAGCAATGGTCATGTGGACATTTGGTGATTGCTAATTTGGCACAAATTTACGACAACGCGGACTCCTGCAAAACTGACTATAAAAATTCCCTTATGATTAATTTCCCCCATAGACTGCACATACATTTAGAACCCTCATGGTGAACAAAGTGACAACCATACTAATTGTTTTTTTAGAATTTCTTTGTGAAATGTATGTGTTTTATTATTTTAGAGCATCAAGAAACAGAGAGGTACTGGAACTGGGAAAGAGTCCATCTTCCAGCTGACAATAAAAATTAATCTCATTACGTTCATGGAATAATTAAAAAAATGACTTAAGTGGTCATTAACATTTCCCACAACTTTGCATAAATCAAAAGTACAAGCGACCACAAGAAACTTTATATGTTTTATCATTGAGAATTGTCTATTTCTCCTGTTATCAGCTGTTTTACCAGCCCAACCCCATACCCCTCTAAAGAGAGACTGCACAGCTACATATGTATCTCATCACAAGTGGTTTATTCACAAAATAAGAAAAATATCTTAGTAATGTCCTCCATTATCCTGGAGCTGTTTATAAGTGACTGTGAGACAGTTAGAAAGCAGATTCTCCTCTACTTTCTGTGTGCACAGTGGATGGGAGCTAGTCGCAACCCACCATGTTTGGGAGAACTGCAAACTAGATATTCAGCAAGCACATAGAAAAACTGCTAAAGAAATGCCAGATATGATTAATATAGTGGCCATAAATAGTGTTATTCCTCATGTACTCAATTGTACCATTGGTTAATGCATAGTAGCTTTAAACTTAATGCGGGGCTTAAATTCAATATTTTAAGCATACAGCTACTTGCAGACCTATGTGTTTGCTTACAGACTGTGTGTAGTCTGATCCTGCAGTCAAATGTTATTCCACTCATATTCTCCCCTCTACAACTGTTAGTAAGCAAGAAGAGGGACAGATGGAAGGGACACGAGATCTGATTATCCAGGGTCCACAGATTTTAATTGTGCATAAGAATTTGAAGATGAGCTCTATACAAAAACTGTGAGAATACATTTTATCAAAGCCCTTTGCAAAGTTGCTTTTTTATTTTAGATGCATTTGAGTAATAAAGCAACAGTTGCAAACTGGACATTCCCTTTAAGTTGTCTAGTTGTTGATCACTTGCCCTCTTGTGTAGGTAGGGGTTTAGGAAGTGGACAAATAAATGAGGACGTTCTCTGGCAACAGATCCTGGTGAAATGCTTTCCAGGACAATAAACATTTACTCATAACTGATCTATAGTTACCCCGATGAAGAATGATACATGGTTCCTTTTTTCTGTAACAGATGAATGTAACACACAAGGTGGTCAATGTGTCACTGCCGGGAACACAAGATCCAGAGTCTTATGTCATACAGCAAAGATGTTACAATGAATCCTGTTTTCATTGCAAATGGGAAACTGAGACAATAGTTCCACATGGTGAGTGCTTTGTTCTCGTTTTACTTCCAAGATTTCTTCAACATCCTCTATAATAAAATTTCAATTCATTAGTATCAGAAGTTCATGTATATTTACTAATGAGAAAAGAAAAAAAGGGTCAGTTTTTTCCAGAAACTGTGACACCCCTGATCATGGGTTAAAGGAGATGTGCCATCATTATACGTTATTTTATTGTGTAATTTATTTTCTACTCCAAAAATGCTCCAGTTGTGGGATATTCTCTTTACTTCATTATAATGGTGCCCCTGGTGTTTCATCATATAGTAATGTGCACATCCACCTACTGAGGTGGTCGCACATGAACTGCAACCACAATATAAACTGTTAGAAGCTGTGAGAGAGCTGCAGCAAAAAGAAGACACCCCCTGAACTGTGATAGGGGGAGAGCAGCAACAGAAAGGGCACACCCCTGTAGAAAATACATGCCCACTGTTAAAGGACACAAACCCTGAACTGCCAACCTGAAATAAATCTAGCAGAGCAATTGGAGCAATGAATGGGGAGATCTCTGGATCCGTGTGAGATACAGGGCTGGTTCTAGTGTTGTTTGAAGGAGATTATCATGTACTATATATACTGTACACTATATCTGATTTCATTTTTTACATGAGTCATGGCATTGTCTCTTTAAGTGAGTGGAGCTATCCCAGAAAAAGAAACATACTATCAGTTCAGTAGTCATATAAATATACTTATGCCTTGTAGGAAATATGGAGGAGGCTAGGCATGGAGGACTTTCTCTTGTTCCATCATAGTGTTAGCTATGACGATACTTTAGCGATGGTTGCAGAATTCACCATTCAAAGTTTTAGGAAGTTCCTAATAATTGCTCATTTTCATATTTCATCTACAAAGAATAGAGTGCTTCTCCTATACAGGAAGGTGCATTGGGCATCTATTCAGCTACTGTATTTAGTCTTGTCCATGACAGTTCCCAATTAGATGGTCCAGATAGACCTTTTACATAGGCTGATGCCAAGGCATTTATCAGGAATGAACTGTTTCTTCCCAATAATTGCCTGATTGTTGATCAAAGGTAGAGCTGACTTTACATGCAGCAATCATCCCTGTTCTGTAGCAATGAAAGATGCTGCTGCAATCGGGTAATTGGTGACATATTTCCATGGGGCGTATCTAGTTCCAATAATTACCCCAATCCTTGGCTGGGTAAAAGTGCCTTAAAGGGTTTCTGTCACCAGAAATCACCCTATTAAACCAAGTGTCATTTGCAATGAGCAAATGACACTTGATGACAGTAATGTTAGTGTCATATTTCTCTGTCCACCAGTTTAGACAAAAAATAGGTTTTTATAATATGCAAATGACCTCCCCTAGGTGCAGTAGGCGTGAACCTGCACCTAGGAGAGGCCGTAATAACGCCTCTTACCACGCCTCCGTAGCGATGATTGACAGGGCCGGGCAGCCAGCTCTTTCGGCTCCCGGCCCTGTACGTTCCCGAAATCCCGCGCCTGCGCACTGCCGTAGTACATCCGTGCACGCGTGCTGAGAGCCGGCGGCCGCACGGGTCCCGGCTCCTTCGTGCGCGGATGTACTACGGCAGTGCGCAGGCGCGGGATTTCGGGATCGTACAGGGCCGGGAGCCAAAAGAGCTGGCTGCCCGGCCCTGTCAATCATCGCTACGGAGGCGTGGTAAGAGGCGTTATTACGGCCTCTCCTAGGTGCAGGTTCACGCCTACTGCACCTAGGGGAGGTCATTTGCATATTATAAAAACCTATTTTTTGTCTAAACTGGTGGACAGAGAAATAGGAGACTAACATTACTGTCATCAAGTGTCATTTGCTCATTGCAAATGACACTTGGTTTAATAGGGTGATTTCTGGTGACAGAAACCCTTTAAAAGTTGCCATAAACCCTAGATAGCTATAAACCAAATACTCATTCAGCCAACAGATTTCCCTCCCAGTTCCCCCATACACATGCACACTCAGATTGGCCAAAGTGCATACAAGTATGTTCTCAGTGGGCAGGGGAAAATAAGCCACTTTCAGACACCCCTGATGGCAGCTAAGGCTAACTTCACACAAAAGGTCACAAGCTAATCCGAAAGACTTTTCTGGAAGAGAATGGCCTACTGGGGTTCTCTGGATCAGGCATAGCTAGATAGTGCTGCACACCGCCGCACCCCATTGAATCTGGTGGGAATACAACCACTCCCCAGCGTTAAAAGGGTTGTGCAAGTTTGACCAGACCTGTGAAGGGAAGCTTACTTACCTGCTTCCCATTGCTGGCTCCCTGCTCCTTCTCTTCCAGGCCTTGCCTGCTCCGTTGGGCTCCCTCGCTGTAAACATCCGGTTTGACATGACTGCAGCCAATCACTGGTTATGGCAGTGACTTGCTCCCCTTGAGTCATGACAAATGGTCCCTTGACGCAAGTGGAGCAGGTGACCATAACACAATTCTTTTAAATGCCAGGATTTGGCTGACAAAAACTGTTGCAGCGGTATCCTATTATAGTCAAAGGGGTCCGGTGGGCATATGGGACTATCCAGCTATGTCGTATCTAGAGAACCTCTGTTGTCTGCTGGAACTGCCTGCCAGATTAGCTTTGCCTTGAGTGTGAAAGTAGGCTTATCTCCCATGCTTTTTCCTTCAAAATCTGCCATCTGGGAGAACTGCAACACCCATGTTCACATTACATGGTTGGCTGATGTTCATCTGGTGTGTATGGGCACCTTACGGCCTCTTTCACATGAGCATGACTAATTAGGTCCGGATGCGTTCAGGGAAACTCGCACCATTTTGCAAAAAAGGTCAGTCAGTTTTGTCTGCGATTGCGTTCAGTTGTTCAGTTTTTTCCGCGCAGGTGCAATGCGTTTTGATGCGTTTTTCACACGCGTGATAAAAAACTTAAGGTTTACAAACATCATCTCTTAGCAACCATCAGTGAAAAACACATTGCATCCGCACTTGCTTCCAGATGCAATGCTTTTTTTTACTGAAGCCCCATTCACTTCTATGGGGCCAGGGCTGCGTGAAAAACGCAGGATATAGAACATGTTGCGTTTTTCATGTGACGCACAACTGATGCGTGAAAAAAAACGCTCATGTACACAGACCCATTGGAATGAATGGGTGAGGATTCAGTGCGGGTGCTATGCGTTCACATCACGGATTGCACCCATGTGGAAAACTCGCTCGTGTGAAAGGGGCCTAAGAGTTATGTGACAGTGAAATCCACTTTACAATTAATGTTATTAATAACCTAGGGTTTTTTTTGTTAATTCATTTTAGAATTAATAGGAGCCCCAGATATCATTATCACCACAGAGAAGCTGTCACCGGGCAAACAGAGACTGACGGTTAAGTGGAAGGTACTAAATGCTCATTGGTTTTCAGGTTTGCACACAATAGTATATAGTTACAAGAATATTTGGAGAACCAGAGATGTGAACGTCAGCCACTCAGAAAATATAAATTAAAGGGGTCATCCCACTAAAATAGAATAGATAATTATTGATCAAAGGTTGTCCCCAAGTCTCCTCTCTGAACGGAGTCTTCAGTGCGTTCTTCAGTCCACCATGCCATTCATTTCTAGGGGGCTGACTGTATATAGCAGTATACCAGCATGGACATCTCTTTATAGACAAGCCATTAGCACATATACAGTAAGCTGAAGGATGTGGATGGCGAGTTTGGGTATAAAATGACAAAGAAAGTTTCTAAGTAACCAGAGGGGTGGTGTTGTTTATTAGACCTATTCTCCATATCTGTACAGTGGTCACACTCTTTGTCTTCCCTTCGGCAGTATACCAGTCATGACTATGTGGATGGATACCATGTCATTATACATAGGCTCCCAAACAGCTGTGGTTACAATATCGCCTTAAACACAGCAAATACCGAGGTCCATCTGAACCTTTCTGTGGCTTTCTTCAATGTCTCAGTAACGGCTTACAATAAGGCAGGGAGGTCCAGGTCAGCAAGCGCTGTGGTCCCTCCTTTGGCGACACCAGGTAATATTTAACCAGCAGTTTTATTATGTGTATAACATGCAACCTTATTAAATATCTAAGTAGAAATTTAATTTAGATATTACATTAACAGCTACAACAGAGTGCGTTCTGCTAATTAACGAGAATTCCTGTAGTAGAGGACAGTGTACAGTCATGGCCAAAAGTTTTGAGAATGACACAAATATTATATTTTCACATGATCTGCTGCCCTCTGGTTTTTATGTGTGTTTGTCAGATGTTTTTATCACATACAGAAATATAATTGCAATCATATTATGAGTAACAAAAGCTTATATTGACAGTTAGAATGAGTTAATGCAGCAAGTCAATATTTGCAGTGTTGACCCTTCTTCTTCAGGACCTCTGAAATTCTCCCTGGCATGCTCTCAATCAACTTCTGGACTAAATCCTGACTGATAGCAGTCCATTCTTGCACAATCAATGCTTGCATTTTGTCAGAATTTGTAGGTTTTTGTTTGTCCACCCGTCTCTTGATGATTGACCACAAGTTCTCAATGGGATTAAGATCTGGGGAGTTTCCAGGCCATGGACCCAAAATCTCTATGTTTTGTTCCCTGAGCCATTTAGTTATCACCTTTGCTTTATGGCAAGGTGCTCTATCATGCTGGAAAAGGCATTGTTGATCGCCAAACTGCTCTTGGACGGTTGGGAGAAGTTGCTCTCGGAGGACATTCTGGTACCATTCTTTATTCATGGCTGTGTTTTTAGGCAAGACTGTGAGAGAGCCGATTCCCTTGGCTGAGAAGCAACCCCACACATGAATGGTTTCAGGATGCTTTACAGTTGGCATGAGACAAGACTGGTGGTAGCGCTCACCTCGTCTTCTCCGAATTAGCTGTTTTCCAGATGTCCCAAACAATCGAAAAGGGGATTCATCAGAGAAAATGACTTTACCCCAGTCCTCAGCAGTCCACTCCCTGTACCTTTTGCAGAATATCAGTCTGTCCCTGATGTTTTTCTGGAGAGAAGTGGCTTCTTTGCTGCCCTCCTTGAGACCAGGCCTTGCTCCAAGAGTCTCCGCCTCACAGTGTGTGCAGATGCACTCACACCTGCCTGCTGCCATTCCTGAGCAAGCTCTGCACTGCTAGTAGCCCGATCCCGCAGCTGAAACACTTTTAAGAGACGGTCCTGGCGCTTGCTGGTCTTTCTTGGGCGCCCTGGAGCCTTTTTGGCAACAATGGAACCTCTCTCCTTGAAGTTCTTGATGATGCGATAGATTGTTGACTGAGGTGCAATCTTTCTAGCTGCGATACTCTTCCCTGTTAGGCTATTTTTGTGCAGTGCAATGATGACTGCACGTGTTTCTTTAGAGATAACCATGGTTAACAGAAGAGAAACAATGATGCCAAGCACCAGCCTCCTTTTAAAGTGTCCAGTGGTGTCATTCTTACTTAATCATGACAGATTGATCTCCAGCCCTGTCCTCATCAACACCCACACCTGTGTTAATGGAGCAATCACTGAAACGATGTTAGCTGGTCCTTTTAAGACAGGGCTGCAATGATGTTGAAATGTGTTTTGGGGGATAAAGTTCATTTTCTAGGCAAATATTGACTTTGCAAGTAATTGCTGTTAAGCTGATCACTCTTTATAACATTCTGGAGTATATGCAAATTGCCATTATAAAAACTGAAGCAGTAGACTTTGTAAAAATTCATATTTGTATCATTCTCAAAACTTTTGGCCATGACTGTAGATACTGACTGAAGACCTGATTCTTGATAACATATTGATTTCATATTCTTTACTCAAAGCCTCTATTACACCTGCCGATTTTTCATCATCTTCCAGTCTGATACTGCCACCGATTGCCCCATGAACAAAAAAAACATTCGTTCATCAGGCAATCCAAGTCTCTTGACAGGTTTAAAAATTGTTTGCAGGCGGAAAGTCATGGTGTCTAATCACAATCTGCTGCCTGCAAATAATGATTCAGTTTACAGAAGAGCCATGGCATAATGGTCACTCCAGCCTATACTGAGGAGGAGATTGCTGCATGTATTAGCATCGAACTCGTCCACTAGCGAGCACTTCCTTCCTGGCAATCTCCTATTAAATTGGGCTGTCTAATTAAGATGCCCATACACATTAGATATATGTTAGCCAGATGATTTTGGCATGACCAGTTGCCTAGCTGATGCATGGGAGCCTCCTTACTCTACCGGATGGCAGAAGGAAGGAAAGGGAATAAGCTAAGGATCAGAATGGTTGGATTTCTACTGCTTATCCTTTTGTCATTTGGACATGCATAGAGGTCTCTCCCAAGAAAGTGAACCATCTCGTCCACGCCATCTATTGGAAGTGGCTCCCTATGAGTCAAGATCCGTAGACAGCTGTTTCCCCTCATCAGTAGAGATTGAAATTCTGGCTGGTTCAAGACAATGCCTTGGAAGCGGCTTAGGCAGGGTACTGAATCTCCTTAAAGGGGCCACTCCTGTATGGAGACTTATTGGCAATGCTCCAATGAAATGAATATGCAAAGAAGTATCTCCCAAGATGTGTCAAATCTTGACTCATAGGGAGCCACTTCCAATAGGTGGCACTGGTGAGATGGTTCTCTTTCTTGGGAGATACCTCTTGGTATATTGTTTTCCCATAGAGCATTGCCAATAAGTCTCCTTCTAGTAAGTCTCTGGATATAAGGGCCTTTTCTCCTCTCCCGGTTGCGGACACAGACTTGATTAGATAAGCTGAGTGGCCATGTACACTCACCGGCCACTTTATTAGGTACTAGTGCTAGTGCTAGTAACGGGTTGGACCCCCTTTTGCCTTCAGAACTGCCTCAATTCTTCGTGGCATAGATTCAACAAGGTGCTGGAAGCATTCCTCAGAGATTTTGGTCCATATTGACATGATGGCATCACACAGTTGCCGCAGATTTGTCGGCTGCACATCCATGATGCGAATCTCCCGTTCCACCACATCCCAAAGATGCTCTATTGGATTGAGATCTGGTGACTGTGGAGGTCATTTGAGTACAGTGAACTCATTGTCATGTTCAAGAAACCAGTCTGAGATGATTCCAGCTTTATGACATGGCGCATTATCCTGCTGAAAGTAGCCATCAGATGTTGGGTACATTGTGGTCATAAAGGGATGGACATGGTCAGCAACAATACTCAGGTAGGCTGTGGCGTTGCAACGATGCTCAATTGGTACCAAGGGGCCCAAAGAGCGCCAAGAAAATATTCCCCACACCATGACACCACCACCACCAGCTTGAACCGTTGATACAAGGCAGGATGGATCCATGCTTTCATGTTGTTGACGCCAAATTCTGACCCTACCATCCGGATGTCGCAGCAGAAATCGAGACTCATCAGACCAGGCAACGTTTTTCCAATCTTCTACTGTCCAATTTCGATGAGCTTGTGCAAATTGTAGCCTCAGTTTCCTGTTCTTAGCTGAAAGGAGTGGCACCCGGTGTGGTCTTCTGCTGATGTAGCCCATCTGCCTCAAAGTTCGACGTACTGTGCGTTCAGAGATGCTCTTCTGCCTACCTTGGTTGTAACGGGTGGCAATTTGAGTCACTGTTGCCTTTCTATCAGCTCGAACCAGTCTGCCCATTCTCCTCTGACCTCTGGCATCAACAAGGCATTTCCGCCCACAGAACTGCCGCTCACTGGATGTTTTTTCTTTTTCGGACCATTCTCTGTAAACCCTAGAGATGGTTGTGCGTGAAAATCCCAGTAGATCAGCAGTTTCTGAAATACTCAGACCAGCCCTTCTGGCACCAACAACCATGCCACGTTCAAAGGCACTCAAATCACCTTTCTTCCCCATACTGATGCTCGGTTTGAACTGCAGGAGATTGTCTTGACCATGTCTACATGCCTAAATGCACTGAGTTGCCGCCATGTGATTGGCTGATTAGAAATTAAGTGTTAACGAGCAGTTGGACAGGTGTACCTAATAAAGTGGCCGGTGAGTGTATATGGGTAGGTTGGAAGAGAGAGCTTGTTTGGCTGACAGCTATCTAATGTGTATGGCGGCCTTAGGTAATCTGTACAGGCAGATGTATAGCTGGAGGGATGACGAAACATTTGTGCCAGATACGTGGGGTAGACCATAGTGCAACAGTAAAGGTGGCCATACACATGAAAGATTGTTCAGCCGACATCCATCTCTCTCGGGTCCCTCCTGGCTCCCCTGTCGGCTGAACATGTATGTGTAGTTGATGGGGAGAATGGAGAAACCTTCTTCCAAGCACCTATGGAGACCTCTTATCTCCTGGGAGAACAAAAGGATTGGGTAAAAATATTCACTTCACCCTATCCTTCTGATGATTTCGGGGGCGAGTCAGGGGCTCCTTGAAAAGGAATTTATTACCAGAATTATGATGATGCCTTATATGAGTGAGGCCTCATGCACACAAACGTGTGACAGCCGTGCCCGTGCTGCCGTCCGCAATGCACAGGCACCAACCATGGAGCTGCCACATGCGGACCTATTCACTTCAATGGGGTCTGCGATCTGCATCCGACTGTCCACACTGTAAAAACATAGAACATATTCTATTTTTTTTTGCTGTGCGGAGGCATGGACAGAAACACCACAGAAGCACTCCACAGTGCTTCCGTTCTGCACCGCACCTCCCAATTGCGGACCCATTCAAGTGAATGGGTCCACAATCAAACACAGAGGCACCTACTTTTTTGGCCAATCATTTTCTTAAAATCCCTGCTGGGCAGCTCCAGGGGGACTGAAGTATTGGAGTCTGCTAAATGCAATGCACGGAAGTCCCAAAACACCAACACCCCCATCTCCCCCCCCCCCCAACACACCCTTTTCTAAGAAGTGCTGGAGGGAACTGAGATATAGAGGCGCAAGTTGGTGGAGGCCAGTGGGGAATTGCCCCTTTTCTGTCCTTCCAGGAATCTGCTCCTATCCAGTTGAAACAGTCTTGGCTCTTAACATATATCATTCATGATGGACAATATGGGATGGTAAAAAGACATTACATTAATTTAGATGCATATTTTTCTTTTGCAGAATTACCAGAGAAGATAACTGCGACCTATAAAAACAACACAATACTCCTCACTTGGAGCCGATTATTTAAATGTGATTTTGTCGTAATCAATTGGGGCACAAACTACTCACAAATGGAATCACAAATCCTCATGCACAAGATAGAAAATTATTCCATTCCAGGTAATATTGTTTTTTATTTTAATTTTCCTGCATAACGGAAACCAGACGGATCCGTTATGCTGCCCAAAGACTTCTATTATGATGGAATGCCTCTTAAAGGCTTCTGCGATGCATTCTCTCATATAATTCCGTTATTTCTTGTGATAATGATATTATTGTGATAATGGAATCCATAACGGAATTCCCACAGAACCTGAACTCCACCGCCGAACCCAAACTTGAAAACAGCGAGTTTGCTCATCCCTACTCATCAGTATCTGATCTGTGGGGGTCGGACTCCTGGCACAATTGCTGTTCATCTGCTTGAAGAGGCTGCAGAGCTCCAGTAAGCCATTGACTCCTCGCAGCTTCCCCTGGACCAGTCACATCATGTTTATCAGTCACATGGCCAAGGCGCAACTACGTCCCATTCAAATGAACGTGGCTGAGCTGCAGTACCAAGTACAATGCAATACAATGTACAGCGCTGTGCTTTGTGCTAGAAAAGTGGTGTGAAAATGATTGCAAAGTTTTGTGCAAACATCATTTGTGCAAAAATGTTTTGTCTTCTTGAGGATGTTTGAGCTGTTTGAGCTGTTTGAGCTTTTACACCACTCATCTCACATTTTTAAGAGTGGAGTTTCGCAAAAGAAGCATGGTCCCTTGTAGACTGTGAGATGTACTATAACTTACACCAGAAACAAGGTTTTCTTTACTGGTATGTGGACTGAGTGAGTGCTCAGCTATCTTCAGATCTCTCATAGAGGTGAATGAAGGATATGGTCACGCATGAGTAGTGTGCTCTCCTTCACTTCGGGGACCCTGTTATAGAGATAGGAGCAGGTCCCAAAGGTGGGACCCGCACCTATCTGACATTGATGGCATACCCTAGCAATTTGTCATCAACAACTACCTTTTGTGTCACCCCACTTCCTCTAGATTGTAAGAGCAGGGCCCTCACTCCTAGTGTTTCAGTTGTATATTAGCCAGTTACGTTGTTTTGTCTTTTGTTTTGTACATGAACCCTCTGAATTGTAAAGCGCCACGATAAATGGTGACGCTATATAAATAAAGATGATTATTATTATTATTATTATGCTGACCAAGCAAACTTTGCACTGAATATTGAGAATAATTAACCAAAAAAATGTTCTTTGAGTTTACCAAAAAGTAAAAAAAAATCTGAATATGTTGCTTGGTAAAAGATGAAGAAAGCCATAAATTCAATGGGGGTCATTTACTAAATTCCCTATACCAGAAATTGTTGTAAAAAAGTCACAATTATGACTAAAATTAGTCAGAATTGGCACTTTTATGGACCCTCGATGGATTCAAAAAAGGGGCGTGGTGAGGACATGGGCAGGCCATAGGCCCGGCAGATTTATTATCATTTACACCAGTTTTCTGGTATAAATGATGAATGAGATCTACACCAGATACATATGGTATAGATTTTATTGTAGGTGAATATGTGGAGCATGTGCATATATTAACTTATCATATCCTCCGTAAGTGCGGTAAGGGGGTAGTAAGACCAGCGTAGTAAATACGTTTTTTTTTTATAAATCCTCAATAATAAACCCTCAATGTTGGTAACTGACTACAGGCAGGTGTGGAGTGAGTGTGCAGAATTGAGCAGAATGAATGCATTGCATCAGCAGCATTTATCTACTCGCAATGCCCAAATGGTCCATTCACCCGTGTACTTAACTTTCTGTACACCAAAAGCACAAGGGTCCTTTATAACAAACCTGCTGACTGCTCCACATCCCTTCCTTCCACTAAATAACTAATAGGCAACCCGTGCACCTTATATACCATCTATCCTGCTGTTATATTTATTTACAGGGCCATTTGAAGCAATGAAACGTTACACGATCGGGATTTACTTGTATAGCTTCTGTCAGTGTAGAGACTCTACTGAAGAAACAACCTATGGACTGACCTACATATATATAGAAGAAGGAGGTATGTACAACATACTGTAAGAGGAACGAACCATAGACTGTTCCAGATCTATCTATCTATCTATCTATCTATCTATCTATCTAGTATCTATATCCAAACGTTGCTGAGGGTAATAAAAGGGTCTTCACTAGAGATGAGCGAGCACTAAAATGCTCGGGTGCTCGTTATTCGAGTCAAATTTTTCCGGATGCTCGGGTGCTCGTTTCGAATAACGAACCCCATTGAAGTCAATGGGAGACTTGAGCATTTTTTGCAGGGGACCAAAGCTCTGCACAGGGAAGGTTGCGTGAAAACCTGGAAACCTCAGAAAATGATGGAAACACCACGGAAATGGACAGGAAACTGCAGGGGCAGTATGCATGGATGCCTCTGAGGCTTCCTAATCGTACCATTACGCCAAATTCTGGGCAACAGCCTGGTGGTGACCCTCAAGACAATTGTGCTGACCCAGACCAAGATGGGCAAGGCACATGCCCATCGCATGTTAGTAAAGCACCCAACAAGGTGCGACGAAGGTCCATCACCGCCTGTGGGTGACACCACTGCTCATGCTGGCACTGCTGTCCTATCCCCCGCCCCACGACGCAAGCATAAGCGTCTCCCTGTTCGCACCCACCCAGTAGTCCACAGCGTACACAAAGTTCTCCCAGCACAGTGCCCAGCTCTCCCCATCCCAGACGGCAAACACGCACACTGAGATTGCAGTTTACAGCATGGGGGTGAACCCCAGGATGACTTGTTCAGACTGAGATTGCAGTTTACAGCTTGGCGGTGAACCCCAGAGTGGCTTGGTTAGACTAACATAGCAGCTGAACCACCCATAAAATTAGCCTGACACAGCATGGCGGTGACTACAGTTCAGTGAACAATTCTGTGGTGTGCGGTACAGTAGCCGCAGTCTAGAAAAAATGTTTTTTTCCTATCACTTTTATATATACTACAATCCAGTGAAAAATTGTGTGGTGTGCGTTACACTAGCCGGTAGTCTAGAAAATATATGTTTTTTCTCTCAGTCATATATACTACAGTGCAGTGAAAAATTGAGTGGTTTGCGGTACAATAGCCGCAGTCTAGAAAATACGTTTTTTCTCTCAGTTATATATTATACAGTGCAGTGCAAAATTCTGTCATGTGCTGCACACTAGCCGGAGTCTAGAAAATATGTTTTTTCTCTCAGTCATATATCCTACAGTGCAGTGAAAAATTCTGTCGTGTTCTGCACATTAGCCGGAGTCTAGAAAATATACGTTTTTTCTCTCAGTGATATATACTACAGTGCAGTGAAAAATTGAGTGGTTTGCAGTACAATAGCCGAAGTCTAGAAAATACGTTTTTTCTCTCAGTTATATATTATACAGTGCAGTGCAAAATTCTGTCGTGTGCTGCACACTAGCCGGAGTCTAGAAAATATAAGTTTTTTCTCTCAGTCATATATCCTACAGTGCAGTGAAAAATTCTGTTGTGTGCTGCACACTAGCCGGAGTCTAGAAAATATACCTTTTTTCTCTCAGTCATATATCCTACAGTGCAGTGAAAAATTGTGTGGTGTGCGGTACACTAGCCGGAGTCTACAAAATATACGTTTTTTCTCTCAGTCATGTATCCTACAATGCAGTGAAAAATTGAGTGGTTTGCGGTCCAATAGCCGCCGTCTAAAGACTACGTTTTTCTCTCAGTTATATATCATACAGTGCAGTGAAAAATTCTGTCATGTGCTGTACACTAGCCGGAGTCTAGAAAATATAAGTTTTTCTCTCAGTTATATATACTACAGTGCAGTGAAAAATTGAGTGGTTTGCGGTACAATAGCCGCAGTCTAGAAAATATGTTTTTTCTCTCAGTTATATATTATATAGTGCAGCGCAAAATTCTGTCGTGTGCTGCACACTAGCCGGAGTCTAGAAAATATAAGTTTTTTCTCTCAGTCATATATCCTACAGTGCAGTGAAAAATTCTGTCATGTGCTGCACAGTAGCCAGAGTCTAGAAAATATACCTTTTTTCTCTCAGTCATATATCCTACAGTGCAGTGAAAAATTGTGTAGTGTGCGTTACACTAGCCGGAGTCTAGAAAATATATGTTTTTTCTCTCAGTCATATATACTACAGTGCAGTCAAAAATTGAGTGGTTTGTGGTACAATAGCCGCAGTCTAGAAAATAAGTTTTTTCTCTCAGTTATATATTATACAGTGCAGTACAAAATTCTGTCCTGTGCTGCACACTAGCCGGAGTCTAGAAAATATACCTTTTTTCTCTCAGTCATATATCCTACAGTGCAGTGAAAAATTGAGTGGTTTGCGGTCCAATAGCCGCCGTCTAAAGACTACGTTTTTTCTCTCAGTTATATATCATACAGTGCAGTGAAAAGTTCTGTCATGTGCTGCACACTAGCCGGAGTCTAGAAAATATACGTTTTTTCTCTCAGTCATATATCCTACAGTGCAGTGAAAAATTGTGTGGAGTGCGGTACACTAGCCGGAGTCTACAAAATATACCTTTTTTTCTCTCAGTCATATATCCTACAGTGCAGTGAAAAATTGTGTGGTGTGCGGTACACTAGCCGGAGTCTACAAAATATACGTTTTTTCTCTCAGTTATATATCATACAGTGCAGTGAAAAATTCTGTCGTGTGCTGCACACTAGCCGGAGTCTAGAAAATATACGTTTTTTCTCTCAGTTATATATACTACAGTGCAGTGAAAAATTGAGTGGTTTGCGGTACAATAGCCGCAGTCTAGAAAATACGTTTTTTATCTCAGTTATATATTAAACAGTGCAGTGCAAAATTCTGTCGTGTGCTGCACTCTAGCCGGAGTCTAGAAAATATAAGTTTTTTTCTCTCAGTCATATATCCTACAGTGCAGTGAAAAATTCTGTCGTGTGCTGCACACTAGCCGGAGCCTAGAAAATATAACTTTTTTCTCTCAGTCATATATCCTACAGTGCAGTGAAAAATTGTGTGGTGTGTGCGGTACACTAGCCGGAGTCTACAAAATATACGTTTTTTCTCTCAGTCATATTGTTAAGGAAGACATAATCTGTCTTCAAGAAGGTCAGGTCAGTTGTCCAAATTAAGGAGCGTGTGTGCACCCGGCAAAAAAACTCAAGACGGACACGAATGTCAGTTTGGAGCTTTCCCTGCACGCTCGAGGCACCGAAGTAATCTGGGCTGCTCAGTTTATTACAAAAGCATATACACACAGTAGAAAGGTGGGGGCCTCGTTCACAGAGTTTCCCCAGCAAGCTGATAAGCATTAAACACATATTCTTTTGTTCTTGTCTTGGTTACTCCACCGCAGCATCCCGGACAGGTGGGGGGAGTGGAATCTGTATCAGGATGTACTGGACACAGCTGCATAAGCATTTTGCAAAGCTAAGATATTTTTGTAAGGCTAAATAGCATTGAATACATATATATATATATAAATGACATCACACTCTGAGGGGAAAATTCAGTATTTCTGCTGGTCTACCTTCACAGTCCCCCCTAAAGACTGAATTTTTCCCTAATCTTTGATTTTCTAATTGTCAAGAGTGTCTAGACGGACATGGGGGAAAAGGTAGTCTTCACCAAGGCTGAAACCCAACAGGCACCCCCCTGTGTACTTGGGCTTATCATAATCATTTGACAGAAACCTACTTGTGGACCATTGAATTTCTAAAAAACAAAAACTGTGTGTTGGACTAACAAGAAGTGTCTCTCTGTGGTCGTCTTCTCTTCGATCTTCTTGGATAATAACAAAGTCTCTGGTGAAAAGTCAATTGTCCATCACTTAATGCTTGTTATTATAAAGTTCAGTCTATGACCCCTCCCTATGTATGTGAAGGGGTAGCAGGTGTAGATGTCAGTGCAGATGTTAGAGCCTCTTATCAGTGGGTGATTGACAGTCCATTACCTTGTCTGTGGGAGGAGCTTTGACACAAGAACCTCCTCCCCTCACTGGTCTACAGATCGTTGCATCAGCTCTGCTAGTTGGTCAGGAAGTCTTAGGCACACAGATTACCGTTAAGGTCCACCCCTGGACAGCCGTAGTACGAACAGCAAGGCCTTGTTCAGCATGGCAGACCCGTGGTCGAAGCTGTTTCTTGTTGGGTGACAGGTTACTGACAACTGTGTCTTACCACACCTTGTAGACTTGACGTAGCAGCTCCTGGACTTTTCCCGAGGTTGTCAGTCCCAGCTCTTTTTAGCTGCACACAGGAAAGATGCACCGGAACAGTTCCACACAATCAAAAAGTCAATTCAAAAATTTCAGTTCATGTTAGAATAAGTTGTTGCTGAGGTTTCCTCTCCATCATTGATTAAATAAACAAATGTCCTTAGAACTTTTGTCGGTCCAACACTGTATGTAAATAACACTTACCAATGAGACCAAAGAGGTCTTCTGCCAAACCAAAATAAACTTGTGAAACTCTAAACCTGATCTTTTGCTTTGAACTCATTGGGGACCCTCCTTGGGACTCCTATGGTATCTATCTATACATGTGTGTCCAAGCTCTCAGCTGGCTTTCCTTTGAGCTTCACTGATGTGCTTAGGGTTAACATCACTTGTAATGGACCATCAAACCATGGTTTAAGGACTTTTCAAACGTGTCTTTTTAGCAGCTCCCAATCTCCAGACACAAGTGGGTGGGTTCCTGGTACCTTATCAGGATCTGGAAGTGAAGCAAAAACTCGAGAATGTATTTTAGTCAAATGCTTGTGCAAACTAATCACATAATCTGTCAGACAACCATGTTGCATCTGGAGCTGCTGTGGGAAATACAATCCTGTTCTAGGGGCTGATCCCAAAAAGGACCTCAAAGGGACTAAGGCCTGTTTTACGGTTAAGGGTATACCTTACTGAAAAGAAGGCTAACGGCAGGCACTCTGTCCATGGCTTATCAGTCTGTGCCATGGCTCTTTTGAATCTTTAGCTTTAGTGTCCCGTTCAGTTCTTTCCTACCCTACCGCTGCTTTGTCGATGGTACGAAGCACTTTAGGCTTGTTCTACAGCATCCCAACCTGTGTAGCACCTGCCATCCTGGCCATACCTCGATCCATCCACAAAGAGCACATGATCTGGATTATCTAATGGCTGACTTACCACATGGTCAAAATCCCATTGTCTCTTGTGACATTATCTGCAAACAGTCGTGAGGTGCCCTAACTCTTTCCTCCCCCCCTAGCTCCAGAGGCAACAGGGTGGCTGGATTCAAAGTATTACACCTTTGGACAGTAATATTGTCAGGCAACAAAATGGAACACTGCATTGTCAAATGGCGGGCAGCAAAAAGATTTTTTGGTTATACTTGTATGAGGATCAATGTAATATCATGAGGAACAGGCACTGTCACTTTGTGCTTCAGAACTATGTCAGAGCTTTTATCAAGCATGGCTTGTACAACTGCTACAGCTCTGATACAGAAAGGGGCACCTCTGGCACCTCTGGTCAAGTTGGGCTGAGTAATATCCCAAAGGGTGTTGTTGCTGGCCATACAGTTATATGAGGACAGCTGAGGCCATTCACTTCTGTACAATACAATCTAAATGTAATAATCCGATAGACCCAGTGCGGGGAAGCACCAAATGATCAGCTTTTGAACATAAAAGGCATCTACCGCCTCATCTGTAAAGTGGAAGGAGCTAGAGGACAAACGATCATAAAGAGGAAACAAGACCCAAAAATGTCCTCAGTGCATTCACGTTTCTGGGAAAAGGGGGCGTATTAAAAACTGTGGCTTCATTGGCAACATGTAGGTCTTGTATCATCCGGTACTGGACGGGTTTTGCCCTTCTAGCTTTCCTTTTTCTCAGGGTACTAAAGAGTGTTAGAAGGGGATACAATCTCCTTGATAACCCCCCCCCCTATTTTCACAAGGTCTCGGACTGTCTGAGATATGGCATGTGACTGTGCCATACTCAAGGGATACTGCAAGCAGGGCTTCCATCTCATCTTCTGGGAGTATGGACAAGAACATGGAACAGGGAGTTTTATCACTAATGGCTAACAAACAAAGTTCTTGGTCATTGAGGGCACCTGTTAGCTTCATAGTGCCATCCCCTGGTATGAGATGTTGGCACATACTTTTGCAAGCAAGTCTATACCCAGTAGGCAACGGGACGATGTTACTGACCAGCAACCAGGCAAACACTTCTTGGTTGATTGCAAATCTAACACGGATGGGTTCTGTTAAAGGGGAGTGTACTACTTTCCTATCCACTCCTATTCCAGGACTGGTGACCATGGAGATTAAGTCCGGGGAGGACATGTTTGCTGTGCACAACTGTCTTGGCTGCTCCAGTATCAATCAAAAACAGGACTTCTTCTTTATCACCCAGAGGGAGGGATATCATTGGAGCTGGACTTTAATCTGCTAAAATGTTTGAGGGCACAGCCAATACTGGATTGCTCGTTTCCGAATACTGGTCTAACTTTTTTTTTTTCATCTGTCTTTGTGTTATCCCTAAGAACATGGGTGTTTGTGGGGACAGTGATCTGGGCTCAGTTAACACAGAATAGAATCCATGTGGTGTGGTCGAGGAGTACCACATACAGCATAACTCTCTCCAATCTGGGTTCCGGGTCCTGCAGATGCTGCAGGTTCATTCCCCAGGACCATTATAGGGTGGAAGACTTACTTTTTCTTTCTCCGTTTGGGAGGTGGTTTATCATTACTGTGATAACATTCATAATAATACTTGACACTTTCTCTGTCTCTCTACACCTCCTCTATACACTTTCCCCAATACTCACAATCAGACTCCTGTGAGCTCGTTATCTTTCAGGCACCCTTTATTTTCCCTACATGCTTTTTCTCACTACTCTGGATTCAGTTTACCATCGGGGGGCATGTCTACAGCTTTCATTTGCTTGGTGATGTTCTTCACTGCCTGTCTACATTCTTTCTTACTTACTACTTCTGTGGCATCTTATGTCAAGCTACAGTTTACCACAGGTGAGACAATTTCTGTCACAATCCCCTCCTTTTGTGATTCTAGCATGGGCAGGACACTCAGGACCAAGTACTTCACTTGACCTTGTATCAAATGCAGGACCTAACCTAACATCTTCACCCGGTTCCCCTTGACCTGGAGTCCTGAACACCTGCATCATCACAACAACCTGTTAGGAATCGAGATGAAGTTGCCTCCAAGTGCTGACTTAATCCTAGTAACAGAAAAAACATAGAGGTTAAGTCATTTCATCTAATTAAACAATAATAACTTATTATAGGTATGTGCATATCCTTCGTTTACTAAGTTGAGTACTCGTTGTGGTTCTACTTGCATCTATGTGCTTTGCTTCCCACTTGTAGCCATGTCACGGAGAATACCAGTAACTAAGATGGCCACTGGGTGGGGACTGACGTTCCCTCAGTTAAGATGGCCACCTGGAAAGGAAGTTGCAGGAGTTAAGATGGCCACCGGAGTGGGAATGAGATTAGTTAAGATGGCTGCTGGAACGGAAATTGGGACGTAGCACGTGCCATCTTGTGTGATAACTGGATACAAGGAGGTGAGCCGCGGGCATGGTTTTGGCACTGACGTGCTTCACAGGTCCACCCCTCTGAAGAGGGAGACTGAGGGGGCTAGTGATATGTAGGGGGATGTGTCTGCATTGGGAGCGCGGTTGGGTCCTCCTGCGCCATCTTAGGGGCCGTGCTGACGGCATGTAAAAGTAATCATTTGTCTTTTCATTATACATTTCTGCCCAATTCAAGGCCGAATGTCCAGTGTTCACTCTTTTTTTTTTTTTGGGCCTAATGCCAGCGCAAACACTTCCCTGTGAGTGCTCAACTTAACCCTTAATTTGGCCTCATCATCACATCAGTAGAGCAGATTTCACTCACAGTAAACTTGGCTGTGTGACCTTCATCTACTAGTCGGTTCTCTAGCAACACACAAGGTCAGATTTCTGGTTCACACAGAGATAACATGTAACAAACATGACATTCAACGTAGAACAGACAGACATAAAGAAACATTTCTCATTCTCCTCTATCTCTTCACTTTCCACCCAACCTTCTTTAGACAATTCTTCAGCAGTTCACAACCAGGCTTTGGAATCACTATCTTTCAGCAGTCCTTTCCTTTTTCAGACTAACTGCTGTCCTGTAAAACGCTTTTGCAGATTCTAACAAACCTTCATCTTCTAACGTTCCCTTACAAGTATCTAGGACTCGTTTCCACATACTCGGCTACAATCTTCCCTCTGAGGGCATTTCAGCAAGTTTAAACAACTTCTTGATATCTTTCACACTATTGTCTACTCCTCACTCCACGGGGGGAGTGAATTCCTGAGGAGGGGGTTTCAACATGAGCTGAAGACATGGTAGCATTATCATAATCATAAATTCCAAAGGAGGGGGAAATTGTAACTAAAAACTGAAGAAGATCTTTTTTTTTTTTCTTTTCTCCCATTGTCTCACTTTAGGAGCCAAATCCGCCATTTTGCAATGGAAATATTTTTCTCAACCTACTACAACTTTCTATAAGTCACTTACATAAACCATATCAACCATTTTTCCTGCACCAGCCTATTACCCTTCTAACCAACTTCTCTTTCCCTTCAATACACTTTCCACAGTCCATCTTTTTTTTTTTTTCTGATTTGAAGCAGTTCTATAGAAGGCTCTTGCTACATCGATCAAACCTTCACTGGGCTGTAATCTGCCTCCTGGAGGCATCCCAATTATCTTAAGCAAGTTCTTCACATCCTTTACATATCTTTTGCCTTCTTTTTTCCACCAGACTGACAGCGCTAGAAGCTCCAACGGGAAGGTTGGGCTTCTTTTTAAACAAAAACATGACGCCTTATCGATATGGCCTCTATCGATCGAAGCCTCTTATCTCTCATCACCAGGAAGGGAGGGAAGCTATTAGAGGTTCCCAGCCATACAGATACTCGTTATATACTCGTTATATACTCGTAAATTACAGCCTCACCGTCTTCGATCCTGGGGAGATTCGCTCAATGGGCATGATAAGCACCGCTCAGCGCGTCCTACCGTGACCACTCTGTCACTCACTACACTGTCCCTATCACTTAGCTATGTCTGATAACTCTCGGGCTAGTCCCTATTGAGGTTATCACAGAACTGTCAGTCTGGGTCCCTATGCAACCGACCTGAGTCCTCTGTGACCTTCTATGTGCGTTATCTAGGTTCAAGCCCTCAGCGGAGACCACCAGTCAGTCCGGTCACTTTGGACTCATCCACAACACCCATAAGTCTAGTCTCCTCTGCCCCACATCTCTCGAATCACAGGCAAATTATCACATACAATGTATATGAAACTTACCGTGATCGTGGAGGTTGATCAGGCCTCGATTTCGAGAGATGGGGGTTAAGAGATGTCGACCACCTTCGGATATTGGGGTACAGGTGCTCCTTTTGAGGGCCCCACGACTTTGGGCGCCAACTGTTAAGGAAGACATGATCTGTCTTCAAGAAGGTCAGGTCAGTTGTCCAAATTAAGGAGCGTGTGTGCACCCGGCAAAAAAATTCAAGACGGACACGAATGTCAGTTTGGAGCTTTCCCTGCACGCTCGAGGCACCGAAGTAATCTGGGCTGCTCCGTTTATTACAAAAGCATATACACACAGTAGAAAACGTGGGGGCCTCGTTCACAGAGTTTCCCCAGCAAGCTGATAAGCATTAAACACATATTCTTTTGTTCTTGTCTTGGTTACTCCACCGCAGCATCCCGGAGAGGTGGGGGGAGTGGAATCTGTATCAGGATGTACTGGACACAGCTGCATAAGCATTTTGCAAAGCTAAGATATTTTTGTAAGGCTAAATAGCATTGAATACATATATATATAAATGACATCACACTCTGAGGGGAAAATTCAGTATTTCTGCTGGTCAACCTTCACAATATATCCTACAGTGCAGTGAAAAATTGAGTGGTTTGCGATCCAATAGCTGCCGTCTAAAGACTACGTTTTTTCTCTCAGTTATATATCATACAGTGAAGTGAAAAATTCTGTCGTGTGCTGCACACTAGCCGGAGTCTAGAAAATATACGTTTTTTCTCTCAGTTATATATCCTACAGTGCAGTGAAAAATTGAGTGGTCTGCGTACAATAGCCACAGTCTAGAAAATAAGTTTTTCTCTCAGTTATATATTATACAGTGCAGTGCAGAATTCTGTCGTGTGCTGCACACTAGCCAGAGTCTAGAAAATATACGTTTTTTCTCTCAGTTATATATCCTACAGTGCAGTGAAAAATTGAGTGGTTTGCGGTACAATAGCTGCAGTCTAAAGACTACGTTTTTTCTCTCAGTTATATATTATACAGTGCAGTGAAAAATTCTGTCGTGTGCTGCACACTAGCCGGAGTCTAGAAAATATAAGTTTTTTCTCTCAGTTATATATACTACAGTGCAGTGAAAAATTGAGTGGTTTGCGGTACAATAGCCGCAGTCTAGAAAATATGTTTTTTTATCTCAGTTATATATTATACAGTGCAGTGCAAAATTCTGTCGTGTGCTGCACACTAGCCGGAGTCTAGAAAATATAAGTTTTTTTCTCTCAGTCATATATCCTACAGTGCAGTGAAAAATTCTGTCGTGTGCTGCACACTAGCCGGAGTCTAGAAAATATACCTTTTTCTCTCAGTCATATATCCTACAGTGCAGTGAAAAATTGTGTGGTGTGCGGTACACTAGTCGGAGTCTACAAAATATAAGTTTTTTCTCTCAGTCATATATCCTACAGTGCAGTGAAAAATTGAGTGGTTTGCGATCCAATAGCTGTCGTCTAAAGACTACGTTTTTTTCTCTCAGTTATATATCATACAGTGCAGTGAAAAATTCTGTCGTGTGCTGCACACTAGCCGGAGTCTAGAAAATATACGTTTTTTCTCTCAGTCATATATCCTACAGTGCAGTGAAAAATTGAGTGGTTTGCGGTCCAATTGCCGCCGTCTAAAGACTACGTTTTTTCTCTCAGTTATATATCATACAGTGCAGTGAAAAATTCTGTCGTGTGCTGCACACTAGCCGGAGTCTAGAAAATATACGTTTTTTCTCTCAGTGATATATACTACAGTGCAGTGAAAAATTGAGTGGTTTGTGGTACAATAGCCATAGTCTAGAAAATAAGTTTTTTCTCTCAGTTATATATTATACAGTGCAGTGCAAAATTCTGTCGTGTGCTGCACACTAGCCGGAGTCTAGAAAATATACGTTTTTTCTCTGTTATATATCCTACAGTGCAGTGAAAAATTGAGTGGTTTGCGGTACAATAGCCGCAGTCTAAAGACTACGTTTTTTCTCTCAGTTATATATCATACAGTGCAGTGAAAAATTCTGTCGTGTGCTGCACACTAGCTGGAGTGTAGAAAATATAAGTTTTTTCTCTCAGTTATATATCATACATTGCATTGAAAAATTGAGTGGTTTGCGGTACAATAGCCGCCGTCTAAAGACTACAATTTTTCTCTCAGTTATATATTATACAGTGCAGTGCAAAATTCTGTTGTGTGCTGCACACTAGCCGGGGTCTAGAAATATACGTTTTTTCTCTCATTCATATATCCTACAGTGCAGTGAAAATTGTGTGGTGTGCGGTACACTAGCGGCAGTCTAGAGAATACGTTTTTTTTTAAGATACATTTAATACAGTCCAGTGAAAAATTCTGTGGTGTGTGGTACACTAGCCGCAGTCTAGAGAATACATTTTTGTTTAGTGATTACACAAAATGTTGAAACCAAGGGCTAAGGGGTCGAGGATGAGGACGTGGGCGTCCAAGTGATGTAGGGGGGCAGAGGCCGTGGTCCTGGGCAGAGTGACACAGTACCTACTGATGAGGGAGCAGTGGAACGCTGCAGAGTTTCGCTCCCTAGCTTTATCTTGCACTTACAGGTCACGTAGTACACCACTATTGAAACCACACGGCTTGCGAAACAGGTGATGACGTGAATAGCGGATAATGCTTCCAGTAATTTATCCACCACCCAGTCTTCCACGCTGTCCACCCATGCTAGCCAAGGGAGTAGACCTCTGGCTCCTCCAGCTCAA